>BCLG01002984.1:42467-53579 GCA_001602295.1 Zoysia matrella
GGGCCGCGCCGGCTGGGCCTTCATCTATTATTTTTTTTCTTTTCTTTCTTTTATTTTCTGTAGTAGTACAATTAATTAGCATATAGTTTAGCTAATTTAATTCCTGCAAGAACATCAGTGCTTTTGTATTGTTTGATGTTGCTCAGTACCTACTGTATCTTGTCATTGTATATAAATTATAGTTTAATTATATTATATTACAATACAATCTATGATTCTATTATACTTTAGCGTATATGGTGCACCCAAACCCCATTTGCACCACATACATATTACACTTGTCACTTTGATAATTATTTTTGAATATGTTGGTGCTCCTAAATATCCTGTTTTGCACCATCATATAGGTTGTATTTGTAATTTTATAATAGATTTGGATATGTTGGTATACCCAAACCACCTTTTGCACCACATACATGTTAAATTTGCTAGTGACTTAGTTGCAATTTAACAAAGTTATCCTAGAATTAGAAAACTTTAATCTCTATATGATTAAAATTGCAACATAAAGCCCATAGAACATGTTGCCTATAAGATAATTTTCCAAGAGATCGATACATTCCAGACCTGGCATGATGGACTTCGGCACCCTGGACTAGGGAGGATGAGGAAAATTATTGGCAATTCCATAGATCATGATATGAAAAATGTAAAAATTTTCCGAAATAAAGATTTTTGTTGCACTGCTTGTGCAACTGGGAAATTAATTTTAATACCCTTATATCTTAAAATTCGAGTTGAACCACTAAAATTCCTTGAAAGAATTCAAAGAGATATATGTGGTCTAATACAACCATTTTCAGAATTATTCAGGTATTTCATGGTATTGATAGACGCATCTACCAGATGGTCTCACGTGTCTCTTTTATCGACACGCAACCATGCTTTTGCCAAAATAATGGTCCAACTTATCAAGTTGAAGGCACATTATCCTAAACATCAGATTCAATCTATCCGAATAGACAATGCTGCTGAATTCTCATCTCGTGCCTTTAATGATTATTGCACGGCATTGGGAATTCAGGTTCAGCATTCCGTTTCATATGTACATACTCAAAATGGTTTAGCTGAATCGATGATTAAAAGAATCAAGCTCATTGCAAGACCTATGTTGATGAATTGCAAATTGCCTACATCGTGTTGGGGTCACGCAGTTCTGCACGCTACCAACTTTATCCAACTACGACCAACTGCATATCACGAAACCTCCCAATTGTAGTTAGTATGTGGGAATCCTCCGAGTATTTCCCATTTGCGTAAGTTTGGGTGCGCCGCATACGTACTCATCTCACCACCTCAGCGAACTTCAATGGGTCCTCACAGGAAACTGGGGATCTATGTGGGATATTCCTCTCCATCAATCATTAAGTATTTAGAACCTCTGGTAGGGAATTTATTTACTGCTCGGTTCACTGATTGTATTTTTAATGAGGATCATTTCTCGGCATTAGGGGAGAATTGTACCAAAAAGAATGCCAAGAAATAGATTAGAATGCAGAAGGCATTTCTTTTTCTGATCCACGTATTACAAAAACTGAACTACAAGTTCAAAGAATTATTGATTTGCAAAATATTGCAAACAATCTGACAAACACTTTCTCTAATTATAAAGGTGTTACAAAGTCTCTCTATCCTGCAAGGAATGTGCCTAAAAGAGTGAAGGTACAAAATAAAACCACTCAACCCTCAATTAGCAAAAAGAGGGGGAGAAGCACTTTCAAGAGGCAAGATGTGATTGCTGGCAAGCAAAAGAAGACTGGAAATGCAACTCAACCTTTGGTTGAAAGACACCTAGAGGACACACAACGTCCTATGGATAAAAGTGATCCACAATCTAGCTCAGTTATGCGCATAAACACTAAGGTTGGAACATCAAAAGACCCTAGATCCATCGTTTCAGGAAGTCATGATGAATCATTAAGGGTACATGAAATTACTACAAATTTCATAGAGACCGGAGAGTCTTATGACCGGAAGTCCATATTAGTCGACATTTACTTCTCTGAACAAATTGCAAATATCCTTCAAACTGATTTAGATCCTAAGTCTATGACTGAGTGCAAGAAGCGCTCGGACTGGGATAAGTGAAAGGTCGCAATAGAAACAGAGATTGCCTCGCTTAATAAAAGAAAGGTATTTTCGGCAGTAATGCTAACACCTCCTGGTATCTTTCCTGTGGGATACAAATGGGTTTTTGTCCGTAAAAGGAATGAAAACAACGAAGTGATGAGATATAAAGCAAGGCTTGTGACACAGGGTTTTACGCAAAGACCTGGCATTGATTTCAATGAAACTTACTCTTCGGTAATGAGCAGAATAACATTTTAATACTTAATATCGCTGGCAGTACAAAATCGTCTATCTATTCAGTTGATGGACATAGTGACCGCATATTTGTATGGATCATTGGATTCTGAGATATACATAAAAGTTCATAATGAAATCAGTATACCAAATTCCAAGGCAAATCGCAACATGTATTGTGTCAAGTTGCAGAAGTTATTATATGGCTTAAAGCAGTCAGACCGAATGGGTTAAGCGAATTCTTTAAGTTGAGAGGATACACAAATAATAATGACTGCCTGCGTGTCTTCATTAAAAAATCACCAACATGATTTTGTATTATATCGGTATACGTTGATGATCTTAATATCATTGGCAACGAACCCGATATTAATGAAGCACGTCATCATTTAAAGACGGAGTTTGAAATGAACGATTTGAGTCAAACCAAATTCTGTTTGGGTTTACAACTTGAACATTTAACTCTGCTATATTTCTATACCAAGCTGCCTATGTCCAGAAAGTATTGGAGAAATTCAATATGGACAAGTCATATCTAGCAAAAACCCCGATAGTAGTAAGATCCTTAATTGTTGAGAAGGATCTTTTTAGACCACGGGAAGAAGGAGAAGAGATATTGGGGCCACATGTCCCATATCTTAGTGTCATTGGAGCACTAATGTATCTTGCTAACAGCACCTGATCGAATATTGCATTTGCAGTAAATTTGCTAGTAAGACATAGTGCTGCACCTACCAAACATCATTGGGTAGGAGTCAAAACTGTTTTGAGATACCTCAACGGCACTAGGGATCTTAGATTATTCTATAGTAGAAACCAAGATCCAATTTAGGAATCTTGGATTATTCTATAGTAGAAACCAAGATCTAATTTTGTTAGGATATACAAATGCTGGTTATTTATCAGATCCTCACAATGGCAGATCACAAACAGGCTTTGTATTCTTGCAAGGTGGAACAGCAATATCTTAGAAGTCTTCAAAGCAGACTTTAGTGTCTAAATCCACCAATCATTCTGAAATAATTGCTTTATATGAAGCATCACACGAATGCATGTGGCTTTGCAGAATGATAAACCACATAATACAATCCTGTGGTATTGGTGCACTTGAGACACCGACGATTATCTTTGAAGATAATTCGACATGTGTTACACAGATGGAATCAAGTTATATTAAGAGTAATATGACTAAGCATATTATTCTCAAGTTGTTCTACCCCATGAGCTCCAAAAGAATGGAGAAATTGAAATCTTGCAAACTAAATCATGTGATAATTTAGTAGATTTATTCACAAAGTCTCTATCATACTCCGCATTCCGTAAATGTGTTGAGGGCATTGGTATGAGAAGACTTAGAGACTTGCAAGAATCAAGGGGAGAATCCCTTTAAGATATAACCTGTTTCAAACATCACATTACCGCTCTTTTTTCTTTATATGAGTTTTCCTCTATTAGAGTTTTTCTCACATAAAGTTTTTAATGAGGTAATGTTAACACATAGTAAATGTCATGTTATCTATTTTTTTCACAAAGGTTTTTTAAAGATAATATATGACATATTGATCTTTGATCAAATTGTTTTAGACTATGTCTTTAGAATCACCTAAAGGGTCTATTAACATTGGAATTATATATATCGAGGTGTTTCTCTTTATTTTTCTCACTGGGTTTTAATAAGTTTTACACAGTATATCGATATACTTTGGCTTTTTCCCACAGGGTTTTCCAAAGCTTTAAGACTGACTGTTGAACAAGCAAAGATATCTATGGGAACCAATTGATCAAGGAGGAGTGTTAAGATTAGATAATATTGTGATCAATTAAATAAACTCATCATTAGCAGTTGCTAACGACGGTTCCCTGTATAAACACCGTAAAGACACCTTTCACCAACATCAGCCCTTTGGTTTGTATATATGTACGATACTGTTCAACATAAAATCAATCAGTTTTCTCACTCATAACATTAGAAACGGAAAGAGTCCCCTCTTTATTTTTGAAATGAATTAACATTGTTTGAACAATAAATCTGATTTAAAGGTAAACTAAATGATTATAATAACAATATTAATTTAATAACGAATTGAGTTTGTTGTGTACCAGCGACATGGACATGATTGCAGCAGCAGATCAATCTTTGCTGAAAGGGACCTATTTCCACATTTAGTTTACTCGGTTAGGTAATTAGGCCGCTCCACTCCACTGGATTAGTTAAACAATGCACGAAACCATGACGAGGATCCGACCTGATCGGACCCAATGCGTGCCTGCCTCCGAGCAGGAGCGAAGCTCGCCTTCGTTGGTGTTCGCATCATTTTTATATTGGGGTTATTAACGTTATAAACACTATTTATGGTGCATTTTAAATGCGTGAAACATTTCATATTCTAATGTGTGAAATATTCCATATTCTATAGTATAAATTATTGTAGTTAAAATTAAATATAGCAGTGAACACAAACCAACATTTTGAGTACCACAGAGATACTCCTCTATTTCAAAATATAAGTATATTTAGATTTAGTTATAAATTTTTATCACACTAGCTATTAATAATATATAATTAATAATATTTTATCATATATATTATATTTTTGATTCATTATGAATAAGCTTTCATAAAAATATTTTTTATTTTAAAAATTATATAACTTTCTAAATATTATTAGTAAAAATTAAAATAAAAAAATTTAACTTTATCTAAATATAAAAACATTTAGTACTTCTACTACTTAGCTATACTTCCTCTGTCACTTTTTAAAATCGACAATTAACCATTTATTTTATTAAAAAAATTAAAAACACAAAAATAAACAAATTAAATTTAAAATATTTCTAGTAATAAATCGATTCACAATAAAATAAATATTTTTTAAAATTTTTTTAATAAAATAAATGATAAAAAAAAAGTTTAAAAATCTAAAATCACAATTATTTTTGAAACAGAGAAGTACTAAATTATTTCGTGCGTTTTACTCGTGCGGCGCTGCGGGCATCTTTCATCGATCCGTCCAACTCATGTAGTCGCGATCAATGGCCGTCGCTTTCGAGTGTGATGGGACAGGTGCGTCGGTTTTGCGCGCGTGCGCCCTCGAGACGACCCGACTCCTCGTAGCCAGAAATAAACAGCTGGTATTAAGGTTTTTTTTTTTAAAACGTAGAAATTTTACAAAATTTTTATAAAAATTAGTTCAATTTTATAAAAAAAAAATCGCATTCAAAGAGGCCTACAGGGACGTCCTCGTCGTTCCCGGTAAACCTTGTTATGACTATTTTACAGAACGTGGCGGAAAACTGACAGCAAGATCCGATTACTGACAGCAACATTTGGATTAGCTCAAATTACTGGAGTAGAGGCTCAAGTTGGTTCTTCGGAATACTGAAACTAATACCTCCGTCTCAAAATAATTTCGTTTCTAGGTCTGGTAAAAATATTGTTTTGACAAACAATTTTGATAAATTTGCTGATGTAAAATTTGTACTTTTATATCCATTATTCTTATAACGTATTTTCCTTAAGAAGTTTTTAATTGATGTCGTTGTTGAGTTTTAAATTTAAGTTTAACCATTCGTTTTATTTAAAAAATTTGCTCGAATGTGTAAAATTTTAAGTCGTGATTCAAATAACTCAAATAATAAATCAAATTATATCAAAATATATAAAATTTATCAATTTTTTTAATAAAACAAATAGTTAAAATTAAATTTAAAAGTCAACGATAATATCAATTAAAGAACAAAAAGAGAATCAACCGAATCTATAAAATTCTTATTCAAAGTCAGGATTAACCAAAGAGTACTATATTTCAGTCCAATCGTTCAGGGGAGGAGCCGACGAAGATATTTAGGATCGAAACCTTCCTACCACCACCGAACAGCGGGCCAAACCAATCCAGGCATACAGCCCACTGGATTCAGCACAAAACGGGGCCCTCGTTCCTGTCAGTAAAAATAAGGCACAGCAACGACGGAGCATGTGCAGAACAACTCCCCAGATCACTTTCCCAAAACGAATAACTGGATAATATGCCCACGAGGCCACGACCCATAGCATGACATAGACCATTAAGAACAGTACAAGAGCTATGGACAGAGTCTCATTTCCTGTTACTAATAAGATTATGACTTCAATGCAAAGTTCAAAACAGGCTACCCACTGTTCCAAATCAGCATCAGGGACCGTATGCAATCGTGACTCACACCATGGCATGGCTCGATATGTTACTGTAGTATCTCTCAGCAACCGTGGATAGCTCTTTCCTGGACACACAAGGCACGTAACGTAACCCGAGGGGTTTCAGGCATCAGCTGCCTTTGGGGAGTTCTCGGGCGTCTTGAGTGCATCGGGTGCCTTCTTTGTCTTGTGTGTCTCGACAGTGGCTTTGAACTCCTCCCTGGTGGCAGTGTCCTTGAACTTCAGAGCATATGTAGCAAGGCCACTCTGTGATTCGCCAATGCTGTTGAGGCAGGCAAATGTCACACCCTTCTTATCCATGTCCTTCAGTGCCATGTCATCGTACAGGCTTGCATTCAGGATCAGCCGGTAATTGCCCTTGGCCCTCATCACAAGCCGAGCCCTCTCACCGCCAGATACAGGGACATTCAACTTCAATTCGCCTTTTCCTCTTTCCTTCCAACCCCCATCCAAGTATTCATACAATGCAGAATCAGCAGTAAATACAGACTTCTCATTTTCTTCACCAGTTTCAACAGGGCCCTCTGGCATATGAAATTTCTTGGGTGCTTCAGCTGAAGTAGAAAGCACTGGTGATGAACTCCCGTTGTTGGTGGCACCAAAATTGAAAGAAGAGAATGAAGAACTATCAGTCTTTAGTCCAAATAAGGGTCCAGCACTTGAGCCATCTTTGGAGGCTGAGCCAAATGAGAATGATGTGCTTGAAAATCCAGTTCCAGCCAGACTTGTGAATGCATTTTGACCACTTGACAGGTTTGTAAAAGAGAATAGGGGTGTTGCTAACGACTGCCCTTTATCAGCATCCTTGGTCTCTGATTCACATCCATCTTTCTTCTCAGTCTCGTCCTTGCTAATTTTATCTTCATTTCCAGCTTCACCTGCCTCTTTCTTTTCTTCAGCATCCCCCTTTGTTTTGTCCTCAACTTCAGATGGCACGCTGTTACCTTCCTTGGGTTCTGCACCGACTGATTTGACTTCATCAGGTCCATCCTTTGTGTCTTCTGCCTTTTCACTTGTTTCATCAGGTTGAGGGGGTGCTTTAGCTACATTAGAGTCGGTTTTCGCAGCTGATTCGTCCTTCTGAATCTCAGGTACCTCATCAGAATCTGTATTTCTATTGGGTACAGACGAAACATCTTTCTCACTGCCATTGCTGCCTTCATCTGCTTTGACATCCAAAGTTCGAGGCTCTGGGACTGGGGCACTTGTGTGAACACTAGAATCACTGGGAGTAAACTTGATTGCAGAAAAAGGATTGGAAGAAGGAGCAGATGGCTGCTGCTGGCGCCGAACCTTCACAATCCTTCGGGTTGCCATCACTTCCTCACTAGCTTTCTTAAAAGTACCCATCTCCGGCTCTGTTCCATCATCATCAGGCTCAGGATTATCTTTGTTGATTTGGGTACATGCAACTCTTTTCCTCGAGATCGGAGGTTCATCATCTGTCATCTTTCAAGTTAGCAATACCTGAAAAAAAAATTTTAAAAAGGGAAGAAATATGAGAAAATGCCATTGACCACCATGCAGTTCTAAGAGAAAACAGCAAAGTACAATTTGGAACTGAACATGTGATAGTGAAGCATAATAGTAAAAGGTCAAACTGCAACCTAGTTGTAACACCCTAAAATTCATAACCATCCCGGGATGCTACTAAGACCACATAACCAATAAAACTAACATTCTAAAACAAAAATCAACCGCACCTCCTTTTGTATTATAAGAGCATCTCCAATAGTTCCTTACAATATTTACTCCCTAAAGCTCGATTTAAGTTCTCAAAAGATAATGGGAGTAAAATAATTGTCCTCATCCAACAACTCCCAATAATAGTTCTTAAAATAATTTTCATTATAGTGATGGTGTGCGTCGTTTCCAAATTCCGTCGGACGAATTCCATTGCAGAGTAGACTCGTGCGCTGCTTGTCATCTGGATCAAACTAGTCAACGCTCATGCTCACGAATAAAAACAGAAGCAGGCTAAGGACTTGAGGTGCTCTTGACTTCTTGTATTTTTTTCCCCTTGGCCGTTATACTATTATAATCGTACTGATGACTTATCACGTTCAATCGTTTCACCTTTTGGCTACAACTTTTCCATCATTCGCATGTACTGTAGTACATCAGCTATGATTTTTTCTGTATGCGAATGGCTGCCAAAACAATAAAATTATGACACGAACAGAGATGGGAGCTATGATTTTGAGTTGGGAACCGCCGGATTTCAGCTTTTCAGGAGTTCCGCCGCGGTTCCTAAACTTGGGGAACGAAATGCTCCATTTAGGAACTAGGTATGTTAAGTAACGTGATTTAGAGAATTGTTGGAGAGGTATTTTTCTATTAACTTCCTATATTTTTTTTTAGGGATTTGATTTAGAGAACCATTGGAGATGCTCTAAGCATCGTAGAAGCAAAACGATCATGAATAATCAAATAGCAAAACACTAGCAGTGAAAAAAAATGTTACAGAAACATATCTTGTATTCCAAGGAGGCCAAAGGCGGAAAGGCTTCATACAAAAAGATACAAGGGTGGTACAATATGCGCAAGACCCCTTATACAATGGAGTAATTATATGAAAGAGATATAACCGAATCTATCCATTACTGACAGAACTATATCTCTAACACCCCTCTCAAAACTCAACCTGAAAGGGGGGCCTGTTGCAGGCAGCCTACGTGCTGCCACACAGTCCACTTCGTTTCCTAGCAGGATTAGCGGGTTGTTGCTAATTAAGTTGTTGCTGTCTGCTTCAGTTCGATGGGCATAGCAGGCAATTTGATTGCAACTGCATAAGTGTTGCATGCTGCCGCCACGTTGCGACCGAGCTACAGCATACCTTTTCCATGTGCTTACCACATGGATAGGATTTCTATTTGAACTGGATTAATATTTACACCCAAATTAGTTTACTTAGACCATCTTAGCTGGCAATTCTTCAATTTATGACTTTATAGCTTTTCCCTGC
Organism: Zoysia matrella; assembly: GCA_001602295.1. Taxonomy (NCBI): domain Eukaryota; kingdom Viridiplantae; phylum Streptophyta; class Magnoliopsida; order Poales; family Poaceae; genus Zoysia; species Zoysia matrella. Next base: position 51,932 of record BCLG01002984.1, read on the forward strand.
AGTATGAGCTTATCAGATCTAAGGACTATCTTAAATTACATATTTTCACTTGCTGGCTACGGTTATTGAAATTGTTGTGGAACTGACACTATAATGATGCACATAAAAAATTACCCTTACTGCCCCCTCCAGTAGGTGCGCCATCGGCGCACCATAGCATCTAGTCTCATTTTAACGACAGTGCACAAAAAACTAGTAGGTAGCTGTAACTACAGATGCGCTGCTTTTCATTTGTAAATATCAAATACGATAGATTGGAATTATATATGTCCAGTTTGTCTCTTCCCCAGCTAAAATGGAGTTTGGAACATGTTTGCATCAAATTTACCCCCATATCTGAGCAACTTTAGTTTCCTAGTAGCAAAATGACTGCTCCTAGAACGTGCAATAGGATCCCAGATTTGGATTGGAGCGCTCAAGATTCTTCCGGAATCAAAAAGAAAACAGGCATCGCGATCCAAGCGAGCAGGGCTAGGGTTCCCTTACCGCCTGGGGAAGAAACCGGCACCAAGCCCCGGCGGATCCCCGCTCCACACCGGTGTGGGGGTGGCGGGGGCAGGCAGCGACGAGAGGGGACGAACCTGCGAGCGGTGGCTGCTGTTGCGGCGGTGAGGCGGAGGGAGGGAGGGACAAGCCCTAGTACACTAGAAAAAGAGCAGATATATAGAGTGAAAATGTGAAATGCCGCGGCGGGTGTTCGTGACTGGATGGATGTGCTCAGCAGGGTGGACTGGACTCCCCGAGTAGAGAGGCGTGGGCCTGAACGGGCCTCACAACGCAGGGTTTATGATTTTGTTTCAACCGATTAAGATTGATTTAATGAAAATTGTGAAAATCGTAAAAGTCAAAAACTATTTCAAATCAAAATTTTAAATTTTGAACAAACTGCTACAGTAAACAGTAAACCGTTCGATTTCATCGGTTAACCGAGTGGTTTCAACAGTTAACCGATCGGTTTTTACGGTTTCAAATTTTCCGCCAGTTTTAACGGTAAACCGAGCAGTTTTTATGGTAAACTGAGCAGTTTTATCGGGTTTCAGTATTTTAAAATTTTTTAAATTTTAAAAATTTTTAAAATAAAAACTGATCGTTCGGTAAAACCGAACCGTAGCGATAAGGTCAAAAAACCACAAAAATCGAATGGTTTACCGCGGTTTTGTGAACATTGCTCACAAGTTACAAGTGGCGTGTATGGTTAGTGATTAGTTAAAAAATTACTCGATGAAATTTGAATGTTAATTTTTTAAATATACATTTAGTTTTTTTCACATCAAAAATTAAAAAAAAATAGTTTTCAGTGAGTTTCTAAGTTTTTAATTTATTTTTACAAAAGCTAGCTTTTCAGTTTTAGTATTACAAAAGTGAGATTTTTAAAACTTTGTTTGTTTCAGATTCTCAGTTTTCAACTTTTCAGCCCAAAAAACTAGCTAAAAAGCTGAAACAAATAGGCTCGTATTCTCAATGTACAAACCATTCTACTTGTATTTCTACCTGGCCATCAGGGTGCCGAGATTTATTTTTAAATATTATATTTTCAAGAATTGTAGAAATATTACTGAGAATCGAGAAACTTTAGAAATATTATCAGATCCAGTTTTGAGCATTGCGAACGCACGAAATAAGCAAAGTGAGTGATGAAAATTTGAAA
>BCLG01002985.1:0-60059 GCA_001602295.1 Zoysia matrella
TTTGACGTCCTAAACATTTATATCGTAAACATGGCATTTTAATTATACATCATGATGCCCCCTGTAAAATTAAGCTATTATCGATCAGATATCGGATCATGTGGCATTGAATCTGTAAAGTATGTCAAATGCCTCACAGATAATAAAGTAATAACTGTTTAGAAAACCTTAGCAAAGAGAAAAAGTAATTCAGTAACTCAGGCAGGCAGAAAATTAGTCAAGAAATTCATGTAGAGGCTATTCAAGGATTAAAGTTTAGAAAAGAGAGTACGACTGTGAGGACAGAAGCTATGAACTGATTATTAGTTTCCCATAAGCACACAATTCTAGAACTACACTGACAGTTAAACTGGAGAGTAATGTACCCCATGACTACTATGCTTCAAAAAATAATAAAAATAAAACACTGCAACAATCTGAAATGTGGTAGCTGAATCATTGCTTGTTTCGGAGACTACTCTATAATCATGATTCATCGCCTACATGATTTGGTACTTTACTATCTTGCGCAAACCCAGAAAACACAAAATCCTTCGGTCTCAGCAGTATTAACATATACTGTAGATGGAACAACGGTAAGATGTTGTATTGGCTTAGAGCACGGCACCTTCAGGCTTCAACCAAAATGCATTGTCATGCATGACCATAAATATATCACACCTAAAGCGAGAGAACCATGAATTTTAACAGTCCAAAGCAGGAAATGGCCAAAGGCAACATCTATTCGACATTAAAGGAACCAGGCAGAAAGAACGGCACCTTACCTGTTCCGCTGGAGGTTGTCGGGGCACCTCGACAAGAAGGAGCCCCAAAACTGCTCCGATCACTAAAGACCACCTCAAGAACACTATTCCAGGTCGAAGCTATCAAATCGAATCGAAACGCGCCCGCGAAACCCGCAGAGAGCAGCAGGACCCGCCGGGGCAGCAATTCAGCGCGAGGCGATCGCCGCCACCGTTCATTGCTGCCACGACCACCGGAAAAGGAAAGGGATTAGTGGGGGGTTGCGTGGGGTTGGGGCGCGGCCGCACCGGCGACTAAAGAAAGCGGCGGGGGGGGGGGGGGGGGGGGGGGGGGGGGGGGGCGGATGAGGCCGGATCTCCGGAGGGGACAATGCAACGGACGGCGGGGAAGCCAGCGCGCGTGGCGGCCGACGGCGGGGATGCCGAGGCCGAGTGGCGCGTGCGTGTACCATTCGTCGCCGACCGGTCAGCGGCAAGTGGCGCGGCCGGCCAAGTGGATAAGCGAGTCGTGGTGCCGCGGGCCATGATGCTGACGTGGGTGTAGCGGGACCCACCTTCCAGTGATAACCCGTCCTTGTCAGCAGGACCCTTTCTCGATTCTTCTCCGGGGAATTTGTAAGAAGTCGGGTGTCTAATCTGTAAACTGCAATGGTAGATGGGCTGAGCTGCTGGCAGACTGGGCTGACGATAGGCCCGCGAATGGCCTTTAGTTGAGTGGATGACGGCTCGACAAAGCCCAGGTTGCGCGTCTTGCGCCGGCCCGGCCTTACTCTTGTGCCTCATCCCACCACGGAGCCACCCACCACGCTCGTCATCCGCTTAGCCACCTAGAAGGAAGGAGGTGCTTGTCGCCGTCGGTCGTCGCCGACCTTCTCCGCCGCCCCGCCGCCAAGAGGGGATCCACCCGGACTCGAAAGTGCTTCCCTTTCTCGGTAAAGAACCACAACTTGCTTGGATTGAAGTTATTATCATAGAGTTTATTGTTGTGGGAGACATCTCTTATGCCGTCAGCCATGAAATCGGAAGATTTCTCTCACCAGCAATTTGTAATGGATTGGCCGCCTAGCATTTGGGGAAACAATATGGCCGTCCATCCATAGTCCTGTCCTGGTTCGGTCTGGTTGGGCGCTTCAGCACGCGCAAGTCTGATCTCAGTTGATGCCTTAGGGGGTTGGGACTAAGTGGGATAGTGGATGCCGGTGCATTTCAGTTTGCAGAAATTTTAGTGAGGCCAGCTGTTGAAGCCCCTGCTAAGCCGCCTGCTCTTTTCTGCCTTGGTATATGGTGACCCTGATTTTTCGTGATTGAACTGTGCACTGGATGTGCTTCAGGGGAACCTATATGGCCTAGTGATAGGGAAATAGGTTTTTGTTTTGAGGCCATGGGTTTAAGCCTCACAATCCCATTCTTATATTGGAATCAAAGATAATGGATGTGAATTTTTCATCAGGTGATCTCTAACCTTTGGACATTCAGTGCATCATAAAGATATTGATCCATGGCATATCGATTAATTATATTTGTGCCTAATGATAACACACTCTGTTCATGTTTGGGGCTTGTTGTGCCTACTTTACTTATTCAGGATGCAATATTGTTTTTCATAGGAGGGAGGAGACTGCTGCAGGCTATTCATCTATTCCTCGAGATGTTGCCACCTGGTGTCACAGCTGATCCTTCGAAGGCATTGCGATGTCCAGTTACCTCAAAGGTGTCGAGTACGCCACTGGGACTCGTCTCTTTATTGAGTTTCAATAGGGGACGCAGAGAACAGGACAAACTTTTCATCAATGTGGATAGGTTTGTTATCTTCGTGTGACTACTGCCATCATGTCAAAGCTTTGACCTAGTTCATTCTGCGAGAAATGTAATTTCTCGTATCCAAATCTTCAATGCAGGTACACAAAGTGTAGTTCTCCTTTCTATTGTACACAGAGAAATGCTAAAATCATTCCATTGGCAACTGCATCGTTCGGTGACATGGCTGACTCTTCAACTCGTGAGTATTAGCTACCTATGTTTATATGCTGAAAACTGTACTCTGTACATAATCAATTTTGACTTAAGACTTATGTTTCACTGTATTTTAGTAGCCCTCAAATATGACTGAAGGAACAATTGATTTCTGTTTAAATCATATTCTAGTTTATTTATTCATAGTGATACATTATACATGGTAAAATTTAAGTATTGAAGACAGTGCCCCAGTCCACTGCATATGTTATGTATTTAGAGAACTAGGTAATGTGAATACGAGCTTATATCACTTAATATTCATTTTTTTCTCTTTTTACTATTTATAAGTAAAAAAAGGGCATATCCCTGCTTGTTCTCTCAGTTTTGTTGGCTGAAGTAGTTCGTTTGTACTTTGTAGATAATCAGCATAAACTTTTCTAACCGCTTAATTTCTTCAGCTATCTTTCCTAGAATCCACGTGAAAGATCCATATCAGAGACTGGGTGTCAGCAAGGAAGCATCTGAAGAAGAAATTCGAGCTGCTCGGAACTATCTTATAAGCAAGTATGCAGGCCATAAGCCAAGTGTTGCTGCAATTGAGTCTGCCCATGACAGGATTATTATGCAGAGTTTCTTTGATAGGAAAAAACCAAAACTGGATCTGAAGAAAAAATATAGGGAACTTACACAGTCACGTGCAATCAAGGCTATTCAAGGCAGATTTCAAACACCACGAGGCAAAATCATTTGGCAGACAGCAATTACATACATCTTGCTAGGAGCGCTTACCCTTGCTTTTCCTACTGAAGATGGGCCTACTCTTCAGGTGGCCATCTCCTGTGCAGCAAATCTTTATTTCATTTATCAGAGGATAAAGAGTGGATGGCGAACATTCTTTTATGGGTATGCTTTCTTCTAATTGTATTACTTGTTTTCTTTTGGCCTTACATTGTTAAGAATTTAGTTGCTTTGAGCCTGTGATTAGTACCTTTCCTATGGATAATTTGTCCATTTAGTTCTATGTTACACTGTATTAATGTGTCCTCATGTTAAACCGATATAGCTGTTACATCCCAAATTGTAATATTTACTAAATTGCAGCAACCAAAACTAACTTGATATACGCCACCGTTTCACAACCAGAACAAGTTATTTGTGCAGTAGCTTCATATTTTCTCACAACAATCATTCTCTTATCCTTGACGCACACATCGGGATGTCTTTATATTATTGATGCATGGTGCAGCTCATGACCTGCTTGATGCTATCATGCATTAATCCTTCAAGATATTTCTGCTATGGACTGTATTGCAGTGGGGAGTGTAGTTAGTACTTGAAACAGAGTTTTAAGCAGTGGGGTTGTAATAGTTGATTTGGTACTCGATGATAGAAGTTATGGTACCCATATTAGGCTTACTTGGGTAACATAAATAAATTTACCATTTTAGCATCATAGTTTGTTCGAGTAGTTCACAAACGTTTAGGCCCCGATTGGAACGCATGAATTTCACAGGAATTTCGCAGAAATTTCACAGGAATCAGTTCAATTTCACAGGAAAAAACAGAGGAATTGGAAAAATTCCTCCGTTCCAAACGGGGCCTTATTATTTTAACTGCTTGGCTCGCTGGTTCTCATCACTGTGAATTTATTATTTGAACTGCTTGGCTGGCTGGTTCCCATCACTGTGAAATATTCTAGGAGGGGCCGAGTTGGAGGGGAACTTTCATCTTATTGCTGCATAATCAGTAATCACCTTATCGATAAATCAGACTGCTCATACATAAGCATTCAGAAAATATGTGTCTTATAGAGCAGCTACGATAAATACAAATGGTGCCCCCAAAAACACATACAATGTTGTTGATATGTGCAATTGTGCGTATCTTATGTGGTACTTTTAAGTGATTATTAGCCTTTGTATGTATGTTCTGCTTTAAGATTCTCAGTAGTAGGTTGATTTGGGGCTTTTAGGATCCAAAAACCTCTTGGATGTGATTTTTTTTCTAATGCTGAGTTTGCTCTGATCTTTCAGGTTTGGATCTTTCTTTGTTTCCTGGTTCATCGGCACCTTCTTGATGGTATCTGTAATTCCTCCTGTACTGTCTGGTCCAACAAACCTTGAAGTGAGCACTGCATGTGTTACTTATGCACTTCTTTTTGTATCGTCAACCTTCCTGAAGTAGGAAATCTTCACATTCCATGTTAGTCCATAGTTACGCAGCAGTCAACATGGTATCCTGCTTCGAGTAGCTTGTATAATGCATCGGCTTCTTTTATTTCCGAAAGTTGGAAATGTTAGTTCCTTGGTGAGTTGACAGTAGTTCAGGTTGTAATGTCACATTTCAAAACCTTGTTGCTCTGCCTATGAGATCTTAAACAGAATCTCACCTCTTGTAGGCATTTTGGTTGCTGTATTAAATCTATTTGTTTTTGCATAGATCATATGAAATAATATTCATGAGGATTGAAATGCTAAAGTAAGCTCCTGTTCTGTCATGCACTCATAAATCATCCTCACACCATCTTGCTATGTGCCAATCCTTTCTCCTTGAATGCTGCTGCTCAACTGTCCTGATAGCGTTTGCAAGATGGGGACCGAAGGAGAATATATCCCGGGCTGTTATGGCGCTTTGATCTGATCCTTGGCAACTACTAGTATTGAGCTGTGGCGCCGGCTTTGTCGTTTCGAAATGTGCCCATCAGCGCATTGTTGATGTTGCATTGTCGGATATTGCAGCTAAAAGCTACTCCAGTATTCATTCGCTGCTGGGAAGTTGTTCTCAGTCCAGACACCAGAGCTGTGTAAGCCCGTGACACAAAGCCAACATTGTCAGGAAAGATTTAGATATCACATCGAAAGGCCGGCCGTGCTGAAGGCTAGTGGTGGTGGTGGGGATGTTTAGTCATTAGGCGATAACGAAATCTCCTGATCCGATCCATATAAAAGTCTGGTGCTGCACAACACAACTACCTAATGGACTATTACAACATGATGCTGCTACATCCATCCAGAGAATAACCCGATCAATAGTGATCCTGTGTATGGTGGACTGGTGTGGCAGGAGATGACAATATTGACGAGCATTGCACAGGCGTCAGTCACCGGGAAGGATATGCCCTCAATTATCTATCCAACACCTACGACAACTTTTGCTCCGAGAATTAGCTGACACACACATACCCCTACTAAAGATTGTGTTTGTTTAGGTCATCCACTTTTCGCACTGCACCAACCCACTAATGATTGTGGTCAAACAACGGCCTTGCGCCACCTGCTACCTCCTGTGATCCCCTGTGCTCAAGGGAAGATCGCTCTCCGGTCTCCGCCATTATCCCCTGAGTTGGAGAGGCGAATACGTTAGGATAATCGGAAGTTTCGACCTTTGTTATGTGGGGATCCTCGTTTCCCCCACTGACAATGGAGTCTCTCTTAGAAAAAATTCGTTGAAATCTCTAAACCGTAGATGAGCATGATTCAACGGCTGTCTGATCCTCGAATAACGGTGAAAGTAAAAAAAATCTGCTTAGACGAATGCGTTGCACATTCAATTTGTGTTTGCGTGACAGCATTTTTTTTAGCAATCCTATGTAGCGATAGGTTATGTGCACTCCAATAGTTAGATATGATAATAAACTGATCTGACAGTGATCTCGCCACGACTTTTGATTCCCTCCCTGACCACTCCTCCTGGCCATCCTTATCAGCCAGTGGTAGTGCGGCACTGTAGCGGAGCTCGAGATGTTCTCGGCGACACCCACTAAAAAGGAAACAAGCTCTCTTTTTTTTCAGACAGATGGATCGCCTGATTCTAAACCGTGCGTGACGCTCCACAGGCGCCACGGTTGGGAACCGAGACGGCATTGTCTTGCAAGCATGCGGACCGCGTCGCTCGCTGTTGCCCTGGCCGTGCTGATCCGGTTCCCGTGCTTTCCCCGGGCGGCGTCTCCTACAAACTTCAGGTCGGGACGCGACGCGACGCAAATCTAGCAGTACGTGTGGGGATTACGAGCACGTCCTCGCTGAACCTTGGAAGCAACAACTCTCCCTCTCGCTGATGCTGATCCAAGCGACTAATCACGTCCCTGACATCACCTTGTCTCAACTCCTACGCCCAGGCGTCCGTGGTACTCCAGATAAGAAGGTTCATCCATCCGAGACGCGGACAAGAGAAGGAAGAATATCAAGAGGAGACCGTGACGGGCTGGTGACGAGCGGAAGGTCCAAACCGCCGAGCTATCCGGTTCCTCCGCGCCGCGCTAGCTACGCTACGGCACGCGAAAGCGAAACGGCGTGGCGGAAACGCTGCCATGCCATCATCCGCCGATCCGCAAGGGACGGACAAGCGGCGAGAAGGAACCCGGGTTTTGTTGCAACCACAAGTAGACGGACAAGCGGCGAGACGGACACACGTAGACGTAGTACGCGAGAACGCCGGAGAAACCCGGCGCGGAAGAGTGACAAAGGGGAGCGCGTCCGATCGACGCGCGCGTCAGGATGCGCGACTGGATGTGGATGCCGTGGTACAGGGACGCCGCAGCGGACTCATCCCCGGGGATGGCGAGGCAAGGCGACGCAACAGGGACGCCGCACCTGCAGTGTCTGGACATTCTGCTTCACCCGTTGCGTCCCCCTTCTTTATCCGTTTCGGCGTAATCTGCCGTGACAGATATGGGCGTACGTGTCGTTATGGATCTGAATCGGTGAAACTTGACTCTCTGACATGTGCTATCTTTGTTTCAAAAAAAAAAAAACTTGTGCTATCTGAATTCAGAATGGAGCTGCTAAGTTTATCAGTTGCGTGGAAGCATATTTTGTACATGAAGTGTATGGAACCAATTTCGCATGGTTGGGATCTGCAACCACCAGCGCCATCCATTTGAAGGCAGGCGTGCAGGTTTCTTCAGTGGGTTAGGCGTAGGATCTCTCTGTTTTCCGCAGTGCCCTTCTCGGTTTACTGACAGACACGTTCTTCTTTTCAGCGCGCACGTTTTGTGGCCACTGTCCGAGATGATTTTCGGACGCAAGTCAGCGTGGTGGATACGGATAAGATACCCACTCGATCAAACAGAGGTGGCCTGAAGCCCTGAGTAGCTGATTGTGCGATGTTTTTTTTTTTTGGCTTTTTTTCGGTTTGGTTGGGTAAAGCCCCAGAAATTCAAAGTGGCGTTGGTAGAATTTTGAATCGAAGGCCCGCGCTCGCACTTGTACCCTGACGAATTCCTGGTATAAAAGTTTCGTTCACTTTTTGGTTACATTTTCACCCACGTTCACGTCAACATCGTGTGTCGCTCGAAATTCAAATACGCTGGGATTACAGTTGCTTCACATCATTCCCATGAACAGACGCAAGTGTTGCTAGAGAAGGAGGAGGGAAAAAAAATCATGGTTTACGCCCTGGTCTAGAAAACCTCAAGACTCTTTTGCTATAAGCTATAAATCAGTGAGCGCGTTCGATCAGAAATCACAATTTCCCGAGTAAAAACATCTTCTGCCACACGATAGAGGAGGCAAGGACAGTACCCTGAAACGGGCAAATCCACTTACGCATTCTTTTGCCGCGTGCAAGTAATGGAGTCAGTACGGGGATGGAAAACACGACGTCACTGTGTGTGGCTTTACCAACAATTTCTCCGCGCGCTCCCGCTTTTCTCCTCCTGCTCCGTGGCCGTGCCGGTGCCGTGCCCATCGTCGTCTCCGACCTGACTGACGGGCGACGGACGCGTGCGGCGACAATTCGGCACCCCGCTTTCGCGCGTCGTCGCGGCCGCGACCATTTTCCCCACCGCTCGAAAGCTCTTTTCTCGTCCCTGCCCGTTTCCAAATTCCAACGTCACCATATTGCAGGCCTGAGCTAAGTATTTTCTCCCCCGCTCGAAAGCTCTTTTCTCCTCCTTACCCGTTTCGAAATTCCAACGTCACCATATTGCAGGACTGCGCTAGAAGTATTATCAGAAAATGGCGCGGTGCGGTGTAGGGTACTCCTACGCTGCTGTCACAGGAAACGCATCCCAAGCGGACGGGGAAGCGACAACACCGAACGTGGTGCTTGCTGGAGCATAGTGCGTTGGATAAACAAAGGCACAACGCCGGTCGGTCACGGCTCACGAGCACCGCCGCTCGCTACCGTCCCGTGCCGCGCCGGGCCCGTCCGCTCCATCCATTCAAGCTAGGCGAGCCGCCGCGGGGGTGGGGGGTTTCTTTTCCTCGCGTGCTGCCTCCACCGAGCGACGACTCCACAGTTCACGTACACCGCCTCCTCTAAAAGCTCCCCCGCTCGCTCTCGCTCACTTGACCTCCACCTCATAAAGCCGGGGTCCCCGAGCTTAGCTCTAGCTACTGCACCGAACGCCACGACACGTTCCCGGAGGCGGTGGTGGTTCTATTCTCTCTGTGCCTTTCCTTCTCCTGCGGCAGGCGACCGCGGCCTCGCGCGGCAATGGCAGCGCCGCGCGCGGGGACGCTTCTTTTTCTCCTTCCGGTAGCGGCGGCGACGCTGCTGCTCTGCCTCGCGGGACGCGCGCGGGCGGCGAACGTGACGTACGACCACCGCGCGGTGGTCATCGACGGCGTGCGCCGCGTGCTCGTCTCCGGCTCCATCCATTACCCGCGGAGCACCCCCGACGTCAGTCAGCATTTCTCTCTCTGTACCTCCCCTGCTCTTTTCGTTAAGTGAAGTTGTATGCTAGTCTGGTACTGACACCGGCGAGTCGGCGGCGGCGGTGGTGGGCAGATGTGGCCGGGGCTGATCCAGAAGGCCAAGGACGGCGGCCTGGACGTCATCGAGACCTACGTCTTCTGGGACATCCACGAGCCCGTCCGGGGACAGGTACGCGATTACTGTATTGATTCAGCATCAACTGCTATCACGCACTGTTGTTCTACTCGTCGTAGTACCAGTATCTTTCCCAACTTTTTTAGCTTTTTCCGATGATCACCGCCGTGCTAGTCAGTCATCATGTGTCAAAGCAGGGTAGTGGTGCCGTGTTGCTTCCCCTGCACCCTACGCTTTATTCTTTAGGATCTTTTTGTTGCTTCTAGAATACTGTTTTTACTTTATCACAGCAATTAGAAAGAGAAATTATTCAGTAAGAAAAAATCCTGATTGGCGAGGGATGGTGTTGCGTCGGCATGGCAGTACGACTTCGAGGGGCGCAAGGACCTGGCGGCGTTCGTGAAGGCCGTCGCCGACGCCGGCCTCTACGTGCACCTCCGCATCGGACCCTACGTCTGCGCCGAGTGGAACTACGGGTCCGCACCGGCAGCCTCTCAGTCTCACCTCCGCCCATCGTCATCGTCGAGTCTTCCCCCGCGTACGAGGCTGAAAGTAACGAGAAGCTTTTGGATTTCTGACGGTGCAGGGGCTTCCCGCTATGGCTGCACTTCATCCCGGGGATCAAGTTCCGCACCGACAACGAGCCGTTCAAGGCGGAGATGCAGCGGTTCACGACGAAGGTGGTGGACACGATGAAGGGCGCGGGGCTGTACGCGTCGCAGGGCGGACCCATCATCCTGTCACAGATTGAGAACGAGTACGGCAACATCGACGCCGCGTACGGCGCCGCTGGGAAGGCGTACATGCGCTGGTCCGCCGGCATGGCCGTCGCCCTCGACACCGGCGTGCCATGGGTCATGTGCCAGCAGGACGACGCGCCCGACCCCATCGTACGTGGTGAACGCGATCGAGCGCTCGATCTTCATCAATATTGCCGCTTCCTACTACTACCATCCCCTTGCATGGATGTTGGATGATGAAATGAACGAGGTGAATTGATGATGTGCGTGCAGATCAACACCTGCAACGGCTTCTACTGCGACCAGTTCAAGCCCAACTCGGCGAGCAAGCCCAAGATATGGACCGAGAATTGGAGCGGGTGGTTCCTCTCCTTCGGCGGCGCCGTCCCCTACCGCCCCGTCGAGGACCTCGCCTTCGCAGTCGCAAGGTTTTACCAGCGCGGCGGCACCTTCCAGAACTACTACATGGTGAATACTCCTTTCCATATCCAGCTCTGCTTCTAGTACCACTGAATCTGCCAGCCTGCCCGACCACGTGCAGAGCCGCCAAGAGCGTGCATTGATGCCGCCTGCCTGACGGTCTTGTTTCTGCATTTTTTTTTTCTAACACTGGATCTTGACGCCGCAGTACCACGGCGGGACCAATTTCGGCCGCAGCTCCGGGGGACCCTTCATCGCCACGAGCTACGACTACGATGCCCCCATCGATGAGTACGGTAAGGCCTTTTCGTTCTGGATCTTTTTGTTCGGCCGGGCATGGTCTGGGCTCTTGAAGCAGGCAGCGTATGGGGCAATTGAAAAATCTTCAGCCAGTCGAAACTACAGAGCCTATTTTTGGCTGTGACACCTAGGGCAGCTTCAAATGGCCGAATAGGTTTCATGTTTGGGGATCACTGGCAAGTCACATGAATTTAGCATTATGAAGATCAAGACGACAATTTTTTTCTTCCTTCAAAGACAATCTCAATGATGTAACTGTCCCCTTTTCCATGTGTGATCCAGGACTAGTCAGGCAACCAAAGTGGGGTCACTTGAGGGATGTGCACAAGGCAATAAAGCTCTGTGAGCCAGCGCTCATAGCAACTGATCCATCATACATCTCCCTGGGTCAAAATGCTGAGGTATGTCTGCCTTTATGAAAGCATCTTCATCTTTTTGTTTTTCCTCGCCTCTTTTTTGCAAGCAAGAGAGTCCATTCGGAATTTGAAACCGTGGAAAATCAGGTGTATAACAGTACCTTCATTCTCCTTCTCAGGCGCACGTGTACAAGACTGATTCAGTTTGTGCGGCATTCCTTGCCAACATTGATGGTTCATCCGATAAAACAGTCACCTTCAATGGCAAGACATATAAGCTCCCTGCCTGGTCTGTCAGCATCCTCCCTGACTGCAAGAATGTTGTACTTAACACGGCTCAGGTATGTAGATTTATATACGGCATGCCTTGCTTTTTGGAAAGAACATTGACCATGGACCTGACTCAGTTATTCATGGTTACAATTTGCAGATCAATTCTCAGGTGATAAGTTCAGAGATGAGGTATTTGCAATCCAGTACCGAATCATCAGATGATTCATTCGCCACACCAGAACTAGCAGTGTCTGGCTGGAGCTACGCCATCGAGCCTGTTGGTATCACGAAAGATAATTCATTGACAAAACCTGGTTTGATGGAGCAGATAAACACCACCGCAGATGCCAGTGATTTCCTCTGGTACTCAACAAGGTAATGTGCATGGAGTAACTGTAACTGAAATCTGAAAGTATAGCTTTAATCACTGTCTGCACTGTCAATGTGCAGTGTCACCATTAAAGGTGATGAACCATACCTAAACGGAAGCCAGAGCAATCTGCTTGTAAACTCACTAGGGCATGTTCTTCAGGTCTACATCAATGGTAAATTTGCAGGTATGCTTGAGATGATAACACAAGCTACTTCGCATATGGTAGAACTGTGATGTTGATTATGAAAGATGAGCATAAATCTTACCAGGGAGCGCTCAAGGTAGTGCTAGCAGCTCACTCATCTCCTTCCAGAAGCCAATTACACTTGTGCCTGGGAAGAACAAAATAGATCTTTTGAGTGCAACAGTTGGGCTGTCGGTAATTCATCATCACTTTTCAAAAAATGATGCATTGGATATTCCACTATCTTTTCGATGAATACATGATTTGATTATTTAGCATATGTATTAAATAAATGGTAACCTACAACACCGTACTAATATCACTTTTCCTCCCACTTATTGGTTCCCAGAACTATGGTGCATTCTTTGACTTGGTTGGTGCTGGAATAACTGGACCAGTAAAGCTGAGTGGGCCAAGTGGAGTGCTTGATCTGTCTTCTGCAGATTGGACATACCAGGTAATTTTATTTTGAGCTCCATTAGCTCAAACAGGTGCAGTTGCAAGTGGGTACTCGATAGGGGTGTAAACCAGTGCACCTAAGGTTACCCACCAAACCTTTTAGTTCAAAAAACTAATTTTTTCATAAGTGTTGGAGATTTTGAAAACTTATTTCATTTTCTTTAGCTAGATAGGTTTAGAGAGTAAACTCATGATCACTATTTTACACCCCCGGTACCCAATTAGTTGTAAGTTGTGGGTCAACACATTAGTTCATTTGTTCTGCTAACGAAAGAGGAGGATCCATTTTAGTTCATTTGAGAGTGGAACTGACTTAATGACCCAAAGAGTGGAGGACTTGCATCCCTAGTGATGTGCATTGGCTTTGCTTAATCTTAATTTTTCCACTTCAGGTTGGGCTGAAAGGAGAGGACTTGCACCTTTATGATCCTTCAGAGGCCTCTCCAGAATGGGTTTCAGCCAATGCTTACCCCGTAAATCAACCATTGATATGGTATAAGGTCAGTATAATCAGGTGACATGAGCTCAAAAAAGACTAGAAATGCATATTTTATTTGTTTGGCACTTTGACTAATATATTTCCGTGATGGCTACCTTTGGTCAATGTGCTACCTACAATGCTTCAAATGCAGACCAAGTTCACGCCACCTGCTGAGGATGATCCCGTTGCCATAAACTTCACGGGAATGGGAAAAGGTGAAGCGTGGGTGAATGGACAGAGCATTGGCCGATACTGGCCAACAAATCTGGCTCCACAAAGCGGCTGTGTTAATTCTTGCAACTACAGAGGAGCCTATGGTTCAAGCAAATGCCTCAAAAAATGCGGCCAGCCATCACAGACTCTGTATGATTACTACAGTACATTTTTTTCCCTTAACATGCAGAGCCAATTCTAGTACTTCCCCCAACGAATATATTTTCATCCAAAGGAGATAAAAAAAAACTCCTGGGGAAAGTAACATTAAGATGTTATTGCAATTAGATTCTATATAAAGATTGAGACACTGGTAAATTATTCAGTACTGAAACATGGAAATATGTAAGGCAAAGAGTTTCAAAATTACTATTATTCACACTGTAATACACTGATCTTGAGCCCTCTGATTTGTGTTTCTGATAATGCACATGAGCTGGTACAGCTGCAAGAATCAAATGACTCATATAAATTCTTACCTCTTCCTACACAGGTACCATGTGCCCCGTTCATTTCTCCAACCAGGCAGCAATGATCTTGTCCTTTTCGAGCAGTTTGGTGGTGACCCCGGCAAGATATCCTTCGTAATAAAACAGACAAAAAGTGTATGCGCACATGTGTCGGAAGCACATCCAGCTCAAATCGATAGCTGGTACGCTCCCCAACAGAAGGTTGAGAGATCTGGACCTGCACTTCGCCTCGAATGCCCGAAAGCAGGCGAAGTCATCAGTAGCATCAAGTTTGCAAGCTTCGGAACACCAAGCGGCACATGTGGGAGCTACAGCCACAGCGAATGCAGCAGCTCACAGGCTCTTGCAGTTGTTCAGGAGGTAACTACAATCTGCTACACGCTTGGCATATCTTAGTGTCAGATTATTTATCTTCTATGTAAAATTTGCTGAGGTGTTGCTGGAAACTCTGCAGGCATGCATTGGAATGAGCAGCTGCAATGTGCCAGTATCGTCAAGGAACTTGGGAGATCCATGCAATGGGGTCACAAAAAGCCTTGCCGTCGAAGCTGCATGTTCATGACCTGTAAATGTTAGTTAGAAGGCAAATCAATTACAGAGGGTGAAACCTTCTCTGTGTAGGCAAGAAGGAATAAATAATTAAATGTTTCAGTTCTGGTCAAAAGGAATAAATATTCCCCGATATGTTATGCACAAGATGGTAAGCTTAGGAAGGGTTTGTTAAGATGACAAGATTATCTATCTTGGCAAAGAAGATAATCCGTTAGATCATGCTTTTAAAATTCAATTTTAGGATACCTTTGTATTTCAATCAAGTTGAATGATGCATGCAAAGTTTTCAACCGGAGTCAATTGTCTGTTGAATGACAGTTTTGTCATTTGTGGTGCCAAAAGCAGTCCGCCAATAAAAACTGGTCAAATATTACCTCATATAACAAGTCGATCAAATAAGCAGGCATCTACAAGAATAATAGGACATGAAAACTGATGATCTGGAGCCTTTATTGATAATAATTGAGAGCTGTAAGTGGTATGTCTGAATAACAACAACATTACCACTTTTGGTTGAACCACCAAAATTTCCCTTCCTTCATATATCAGTAATTGACCAGAAAAAAACATCATCAGAAAAAAGAGAATCGAGCCAATAAACTTCTAACATACCTTGCTGGCAGATTATCAAGTTTGTATAATAATTGTTTATAGATTTAAATATTTGATTTCCTACGTGAAATTTAAAAGCTGCAGAGGTGGCATATGCTCACGGTAACGTGCATAAGGAATAAGAGTTATGCAAGCAGAAGGATATCATCAATCCACTCACGCCAGTAATGTCTGCATAATCCTGGAAGTAGAGGGATCTTACTTCTGAATCGCAAGATGATAAAAAAAAAAGGTTATTGCTTTGTTACAATATGCACAAAATAATGGCATGAGTCCTGACAACAGCCAAAAAGTGAACAGGATACAATAAAGCTACACAACAGTCAAAAGTTGATCTGCAATACATAAACCTAGCTGTTTAGTTGTACTGACTGCCGCTAAGAACATACATGATTACATGCTGACCTGAAATAAGGAAGGACACTCTTCTCCCAACAGCCAACACAAAGGTTACAAAACTAGACAACCATGCTACCCAACATGCATACTACCTCCCATAAAATATGTGTTGGTTTCCATATTTGGTCTCTTATTTGGATCCATCACCTGGTTTCTCAAATCAATAAGTTGCTTTGGATGGTAAACTTGTGGATGTGGATGCATCAGCATAAAATCTGTAGCAGCCATTGGCAAAGAGCCACTCTCCAAGTTTACATTCACTAAATCGAAAGTGTGCATCCCATTCTGAGCAGTGGATACCATATTCATATCCACTCTCGTGTCACCTTGTATCAGGTGTGGGGATGCCATGTTCATGTCAACTCTTCCATCCCCCTGTATCAGATGTGGGGATGCCAGATTCATATCAACCCTTTGGTGCCCCTGTATCAGATGTGGAGATGCCAGGTTCATATCAACTCTTCTATCACTATGTATAAAGTGGGGGGATGCCAAGTTCATATCAACTCTACTGTCCCCCTGTATCAGGTGTGGCGACACCATATTCATGTCAACTCTTCTTTCCCTCTGCGTCAAGTGAGGAGATGCCATGTTCATCTCAATTCTTCTGTCGCCATGGATCAGCACCTCACCATGAGTTATAGCTGAGGAATTTGATGCCATATTAGGATCAAGCCTTCTGTCCCCCTGAATCAGAGTTGAGGTGTTTGATGTCATATTCATATCAACTCTTGTATCTGTTGACACTGGACCACTAATAGTCATATTTACATCAACACGTCGGTCACCTTGCTGAGTGTGATCAGGACGAATTAGTCGGTCCTTTGCTTCCTTCAAGGCTGACAACACAAACTCCTTTAGCTCAGGTTCTCTTATTCCAATGTCAATGACATCTTCAAAGTACTCATGTCCACGAACATAGAGGCCATCGTAAATACTCAAATCTTTGCCTGGTTCCACAGTACCTGCATGTGTGGATGAATGAAGTATCCTAAAATCCTTCCTCCAGCGGTTTAGGATGTACTTCGGTGGCAGTATCAGCACATTCTCCTGCTTCAGAACAGCAAGAGCATGACTGCAAAGAATGCCTCGTGATGGAAAGGAGCGACAAATGCACCAAACATCCTTGTCAGAATTGTTGTAGACGACTGTATAGTCAACCTTCTTTCCCTGTATTAACTCACTGACCATATAAGTGACTGAATTTCCACTTCTATCTACTTCTTTACAAATAACATGCATCAGCTGCTTAATTTCATCTTGGAATGCCTGAAACATGGTTACCGTGTAGAGCTCTACGAGTTGCTCTTCAAAGGGCAATCCTGACAGCAAAGTGAGCCTAGAATAATACGATCGCAAATCATCATAGGCCTCCCTTTCCAATTTCCCTTTCAGAGTAGCCTTGTACTGCTCAAGGAAAACTGGTACGGTGGTTTTAATTGTTACAACACCATCGAAGTATGGATCTGGTTTGTCAATCTTCCTGATAGCAGAAGTGCCAGCCCAGAATGAATGATTGACATACCCAGGGGCCCACTGTTTACGACAATTATACAAAGCGGAGAACCACTCGTTGTCTTTGAGCTTGTACTGATCAACCATGGCTCCCCACTCTTTCTCAAAGTCGGTAAGAGTGACACTATCATAAACCACCTCCTTGAATCTTGAGGAAATCGCCTCCTTCTCTTGTGTACGCCCCACATTTTCTAGGAGCTTCTTCAAGATATGCCAAAAGCAGAAGCGGTGCCTTGAATTTGGAAAGACTTCAGCCACAGCCTCTGCAATGACATCTAAATAGCTGGTGGTGATAGCCTCTGGTGGTTTTCCATTCATACAGCTCAACCATCTCTTCAGCAACCAAACATAGTTCTCCTTGCTGTCACTGGAGAGCAGACCACAGCCAAGTAGCACAAGGTGACCATGATTGTTCACCCCAAGAATTGTGGCCAATGGAAGGCCAGCACAAGAGTGTTGTAAATACATCACATCAAGGGTAATGACATCACCAAAATAATGGTATTGCGTCTGGGCCCTTGAATCCGTCCAGAAGAAATTCTTCACACGACTTTCCTGATCAAGGTCCCAGCTGTGGATGAAGTCTGGTTTCCCATGCTGCATAGTTTCAATGAACTTCTTGAGTGCAACAAGATCCTCCTCCCTAAACCGCTGCGCGTAACTCTCCATCCTACTAAATTTCTGGCTTCCAACACCAGCTCCGCCGCTAGCACCTCTCTTAGACCGTGTCGGGAACTTCCTGGTCTCAGCAATCTCACTCAGCGACTTTTCCACTGCCTCATCCATCTCATCGGTAATTTTGGCCTTCTTTTTGGCAGACTCTGGCATCTCCCTATAGGCCTTCAAAAACCTCACCATATCAGGGGTGCAAGGATGGTTGTGCTCCAAATCCACAGACTCCACTTTCCACTTGTCATCCACTCGCTTATCACGGATGATGAGCATTGCCTTGCATCCTGTCTTCTCGGCAGCGCCACGCCTAGACTTCTTCTCCTGGGCAACCACCTCCCGCTTGCTGCGGAGTGGGTAGCGGGTGGCTGGGCTGTCACAGGAGGCAGCACCAGCCCGGGGCTTACCACCATAGGTGCAGGTGAAGGTGGAGCGGTAGCGGAGCCCCTCGTAGTTGTGGCAGGTGCGGCGCACGGCATGGAACCCGGTGCGGTAAGCATAGGCCTTGTAGAGAGCGAAAGCCTCGTCCACGGAGTCGA
The DNA here is from genome assembly GCA_001602295.1 of Zoysia matrella. Classification (NCBI taxonomy): domain Eukaryota; kingdom Viridiplantae; phylum Streptophyta; class Magnoliopsida; order Poales; family Poaceae; genus Zoysia; species Zoysia matrella. Next base: position 18,029 of record BCLG01002985.1, read on the forward strand.
AGACCATGCCCACCCGAGGCACGAGGGCCTCCTCCAGCGTGCGTGGGACGAAGTTGTCAACCCCCTGGCCGTCGTCAGAGTCGATGGCAGCCTCATCCTCATCCTCATCCTCCTCCACAATTACCTCCTCGTCGTCCTCCTCCTCCTCCGCAGGGTCTCCGTTGAGGTCGTCGGCGACCTCCTCCTTGACCCGCCGTGCCTCCTCATCCTCATCGTCGAGGCTAGGGTTTAGCGCCGCGGCAACCCGCTCCTCAGAACCCTCCCCCATGCTCTCTGCCCCTGCCTATTTGCACAACGCTCGCTCCCGCGCGCACCGGCCACGCCCCCCAAAAGTATTAACACTAGAGGTACAGTGGGGCGGATACCTCGCGGCGCGGAATGGCGAGGGTTCGGCGCGGGAAACGGTATGGGGGCGCGGGGAAGGGAGCAGGGCACCGGACCGACCGCGTGGCAGTGAACGGGGTGCCGATCTGGGCAAGGGCGACGGGCGTGGGGACGTCGCCGGGGAAGAGAAGGGAATTTTTTTGGGGGTGGAGGAAAGGAGCGGATGTGTGTGGATGGAGTGAGGAAGACGGGAGCTTGTTGCTGGGTGAGCTTAGGATTTGCGCCTGCGAAGAGGAAGGGGCTGCGGCGCACGGCGGATGTGGCAGATCGGCGTGCCCAGGAGGCCGACACGCGGGCCCGTTTGGATTATTTGTCCGGCTGTGGGAATTCCCGTGTTCGTACAGGATTTTTGTAACTGGTGACAAGGTTATGTTCTTTCTCGCTGGGTATACACATGAGCTCCACACGATAGGAATAGTATAATTTTCCTTAGAAAAAAAATAACTTAAGTTGTCTAGGTGTTTTAATGGTTTTCTACAATGAATAGATGTAGGCCTCGTTTAGAATGGAGAAATTTTTCTAATTTTTCTGTTTTTCTCTGTAAAATTGAATTGATTTATGTGAAATTCCTACGTTGCATATAGGGCCGTATTGATTTTTACAACATGCAGGTTTGTTAATTGGATTGTTTTCAATTTGATGATGTTACACACGCTAAAACTATGTGTTAATACAGAAAAAGATCCTTTTTTGTAAGCCATATGAATGGTCTTGTATTGGCAATTTGATGATGTTACACACGCTAAAACTATGTGTTAATACAGAAAAATATCCCTTTTTGTAAGCCATATGAATGGTCTTGTATTGGCTTATTTTTTATTATATGTTTATTCAACATGTGAAAAGTACGTGCTAAATCATAGCAGTGCTAAATCAGTTGTCGATGTGTTTTAAGTTTATAAGTGTTCTGCATGTGAAATTACTAAATATGAATTTTACTCACGTAATGCCATTAGGGATGTGTGTGTACATATATATATATATATGTCTTGCCAAGGGTATCTCAAAAACATTATATCATGCATGTGAAATATATTTAAAGAGCTTATGCACGTAAAGTTTTGCTTTCAAAGATGAGCACTCAATGAACTTGTAAAATGATTCGCATGACTAAAATATACTACCGTTAAAATATTAGACTTTCATTATTTTATTATACAAAAATTGTATCATTTGTTTTTTAGAAAATGTAGTAGCATTGGGCTTACTAGTGGCTAAATCGTCTTCACAATCCTTCAATTTTCTAAATCTTCTTTGATATCTTATCTTCGATGTGTAAACTTACCATAGTCTTTACTAATGTGAGAAAATTCACTATTTTTCATATTGGATGAAATATATAGAGGGTTATCAACGCATGTCACACAACAGCTCCATGTTTGCTCTGTCCAACCACTCTTCATACCTCAACAGAATCACCTCTATTATACTACAATTTAGTGCCTCTTTTTTGTCTTAAGATTGAAGCTCGTGTTGCAGGCTCTTCGGTTGAGAATTGGGATCACGGCGGCTTACACAATTTTAATCTCTTGCCCAATGTTGCAAGTTAACCACACTACATCCGGAAAGCATATGTGTTTTTCCATGAAATTGAATTAATTATTGTGAAATTTCTATATTCCAAACGGATCTAAGCATTTGTATCTAAAACTTTATTAAGGTGGAGTATTTGGTCATAATATGTAGGAGTAGCCCACTAGGTAAAGCAGAACAAGGACAATTCTGGTTTGGCTCAAACCTGCTTCCTGTCACTTTCCACTATGAAATACATCTTTCCATAAAAGTATATACAAATGTAAGACAAAACTATTGCATCTCCCCCCTTCGATCTTAGTTCAGTTAAATAGCCAATAGGATTATCAGGTGTACAGATAGCTTTAAGACGCAACTATCACTCGTTTTCAAACACAATTCAAACTGAATGTGTTGTCGCCAAAATGCCATCCATAATTTGAATAAGATATTAGTCTGCAAACATTTTAAGATTTAATTTAAATATGTTATGAACATAAGACTTAGATCATTCAAATGTCAAAAGGGACATGTGAATTGGTCAATATCATTATGATGCATATATATTAATTTGAATTACTTCTACTGATTCCATTCCGGAATTGTTGTCAAATAGAGGGAGTATTAGTTATCACAATTGTGAGACAGACGTAAATATTATGACACGAGGAAGTACACATCATACTGCTAATTTCATAATTTTCCACGTTTATTTAGAAGTCTGCTGTACATGCTTACCCCGTAAATAGAAATTCCATCGTGCGTAAAAATCAGTGAATAGCATGTACTAAAATCCAGTCGTCAAGCAAGAAATAATAGTAAGACGAAAGGACCTCATGGTAATTACGTGTTTTCTGCATGTGCTAAAACCTTAACCACCGGAAAAGCAACGGCGAGCAGCGGTGGTGCTTTCCGCGCAGCCCTCCAATTCTAGCACCCCAAAAATACAGGCAGAAAAGCAAAGAAGCGTGACCCCTTCCCAGTTCCTTATCGTCGCCTCCTCCTTTCCTCCTCCCCGCAATCTCGATCGAGTCGCTCGAACTTTTTCCTAGGTTTACGCATCATTTCGATTCACCAGAGGATCCAGTTTCGTCCCTCTCCCGTTTGAACTCCTGATCTTCTCTCAGGCGTTGTCTGAACTTCTTTCTTTTCTCTCGATTTCTTTGGGTTCTTTCTTTCCGAGTTTTCAAGAGCAGAAGAGGAGGGATCATCGAATTCCGATGTTTCCAGGCCTCAGGCTCCAATTCTGAGGCCGTTTCAAATCCTTCTGTGTCGATCTGCACAGGAGGATGGGTAACACGGGCAGCAACGGTACAGGCGCTGCCCCTGGCCACCGCCGTCGAAGCCACGGCCACGGCCACCATCACCAAGCGCCGCCGCCGCCTTCTCCGCAGGAGGCGGCGCCCAACCGCTACGTGTTTGCGGCCGCCACGCCGTACCCGCCCCAGTACCCTAACCCCAACCCGCCGCAGCCCTTTCCGCAGTACGGGAACTACTACCCGCCGCCGCCGTCCGTGCAGGTGCCCCTCCCAGCGCCGTACGACCACCACCACAGGCCGCTCACCGCCGGCGCCGGGGAGTTCCCGCCACCGGCCCACCCCCACCGCTACCCCGGCTGGGCGGGGCGGTACCCTTCCTATGGCCCACATCTGCCTATGCCCACGCCGTACGTCGAGCACCAGAAGGCAGTCACTATCCGCAACGACGTAAACCTCAAGAAGGAGACGCTCCGGCTTGAGCCAGATGAAGAGTGCCCCGGCCGCTTCCTTATCGCCTTCACTTTTGACGCTACTGTCGCTGGCAGGTGATGGTCTGGTTTTCTTTTTGTATGATGTTCTATAATATGTGTATATGTATGCCTGGGAAGTGCCTTTGTCGCTAGCTACTTGATTACGGTATCGGTGGAAATTGTTCTGTTTTGGATTGATTTGTTCCATATATTGATGTTGATGCTTTGAGGAATTAGTGTTTCTGACGGCGATACATTCAGTCTCTTGAGCGCGGGAACTTTTTGTTTTTAGTGATCTTTGACCTTTGTTTGTCAGTCAACTCTCAACTCGAGTTATAATCTTGATCATAAAAGTCAAAATAAACAAGAGAGGGTGTGGCTAAGGAATGTCTGAAGAACTGTTATCTGAAAATGTCCAAGTTAATTAGCTATACCAATAAGGTCACATGTTGACCAGTTGTATTACTTATTTGCAACCCTGGTATCCTTCGTTGCTACCCCCTGGTCCTTGCAAAAGATCTTGCTATCAGCAACTTGCAATAAAGTCATATATTGACCAATCATATTACTACTGCGATGCTTCATTATTCTGATTGTCCAACCTGTACATCCTGCCTTCCTAACCCTGGGCCTTCCAAAAATGTAGTATCTTGCTATCAGTAGCTTGCAACGTTTATCAATTATTCCTAGAGGTACTTAGGGTTTATTTGGATGCAGTCCTCACAAGAGCAATCCCAGGTGTTCGATTTCGAGCACCTGGGGCACTGATCCGTTGTCTGCACCAGGCAGCATATGCCAGGCTGCATACAAACATACCCTTAGTCTGTAGCAATCGCTTATCTAGGTCTAGTTAGTCTCTTGTCCTGATCCGTTCCACTTATCTAGAGTTGTGATCATAAACTGCTAGATGTGGATCCTACAGTTAATTAATTCCATTGCTTCTCCTGCCACTGCCAGTCTTGAGATAGAACACAGCACGTTGGGGGTGTTCCTGCCTGATTTCTTTACCATTGTTAAAAGAACCAATTGGTGGTGGCTGGTCGTGACCGTCCACCCGCGCCGACAGGTGGGTCCCATGTAGTCGGCCATCCCTCTTTCGTCCTTTCTTTTGCCTGCACCGACGAACCCACAGCCATCGATGGCCTGTCGAGCTGGCTCGCCGCAGCCACCACGGCGTCCCCGCCTGTCATCTGCGCGCCCCAATGAGCTCGTTGAGCTGCTGCAGCCGTGCGCGCCCGGATGTCGAGTGCGGTGGGCGGTCGAAACACGAGTTCGTGGTAGCCGCTTGTCGTCCGTCGAGTGCTCAACGGCGCCAACAGGTGAGCCCAGCAACTCCCTCACCCAGCAGGTTCACCTCGTAAAAGCTAAAATTTCATCTTTGTTGATTTCATGTAGAACCCTACCATTGGCAGTTAACACGAGATGCTATGTATGCACTACTGTTCTGAGCCCTTCTTTCCCTGTCCCATCTCCTTTGTTATTGTCTAAATATTTCTTTCTACTCCATTCCTGCACCACATAGACTGTTTTGCATCTATTAAATGTTTAGTGTTCCAGCGGTCTCTGATGTCATGTAGTGCAGACCCTACTTGTGTGGGTCCTTTTTTTTAAGTAGTCCTTGTATTGATCTTTCTTTTTTTTAGTAATCCTTGTGTTGGTCTTCACCTGTACTCGAGCATAATCCCTTTTTGTAACCATTCTTGTCGGAAGTTGATAATTGTTGTCAATGTTGCCTTAGGCAGGTAAAAGAAGCCTGTAATGTTTTAGTTTATCTGGAATCACAAGGGCATGCTCTATCTTTATCCATAGCTATCTTTCCTCATTTTTTGGTGTGTTACTAGATTCATAATAGTGCTCTGCTATAAGTTTGCTTCTGTTTATGCTTTTTTCAAGTACAGTTTGCACTGTATTATGGTGTTCCAAAAACAAGAAGTCGCCAGTTAAATAGGAAATTTCAGTGTATTGCAATACTTTTTGTTTGAATTTTCTTATGGACATGTGATCATGTTAGCCTTCATAATCTTTTCTCTACGCCTGTTACAATTGTAGAAATTTTTTAGTGCATTGTGCTCCTACTGCATGATTTCTTATATGGCATGTTTGCTCAATTCACATTAATTGAAATAGACCTTGCTAAAATTATTTATTTATAACTTGAAATTTTGACTTGATCTTACGCATAAGTGATTTGCCCTACTTATTGGTGTCCTTCAACAGCATGACTGTTTATTTCTTCGCAAAGGAAGAGCTCAACTGCAATTTAACAGCAATGAAAGAAGACCAGATTAAGCCTGTTACTGTTAGCTTCAAAGAGGGCCTTGGTCAAAAGTTCCGACAACCTTCAGGGACAGGAATTGACTTTTTGTTGTTTGAAGAATCTGATTTGTTAAAGCAGGGGGACATGGATGTATTTCCACTTGCAGTTAAAGCTGAAACAGCGCTGTCAGATCAACCATTGGAAGGGGATGGCCAAAAGATAAAAACTCCAAACTCACAGATAACACAAGCTGTGTTTGAGAAGAAAGAAAATTGGGATTATCAAGTTCGTGTTGTTAGTCAGATCCTATGGGTTAATGGAACTAGGTACGAACTGCAAGAAATATATGGAATAGGAAACTCCATGGAAGGTGACACTGATGCTAATGATCCAGGGAAAGAATGTGTTATTTGTCTCTCAGAACCAAGGGATACTACTGTCCTCCCCTGTCGGCATATGGTAAGTTCCAATCTAATATCTTTTCTTAGAACTAGCTGTACTAGAAGTACAATGTGATCTTTACTAGTCCGGATAGTCTACCAGAGTTGCAGCCATCTCATTTACTTGGGACTGATTTCTTGCATTAACATCTGTTCTAAAACCTGACACTGTTACCCTTTTTGTTACAGTGCATGTGCAGTGAATGTGCCACGGTCCTGAGGTACCAGACCACCAAGTGCCCCATCTGCCGGCAGCCAGTTGAACGTCTTCTTGAGATCAAAGTGAACAACAAATCTGAAGAGCAGCAGCAGACCCCTCAATCGCAGGCGCAGCCACCCCTGCCTCCGCAGCAGGAAGAGGTCTAGTCATGATTCAAATCAGCAGCATTCAGACACTGCATGAACCTAGTTTTGCGGTCTTCGGACCTTTCCCTGATGGTGCTCTGTCATTTGAGCATGGGGAATGTATCGGTACTTTACATCTAGAGTATGTATGTAAGCGTGAAAGTTCCTGGCACCCATGGCTTGGTGGCTTCTGCATCAGGAGGTGTGTGATGCCGAGAGGAGTGTTTGTACCATATACATCGTGCCTGCATGTACCGTGGCTACCTGAAGAAGTGCAGGCGGATGATTCCTCAATGCCTGATTGACTTCGTCCATCAGGAGGAAACGAAGGCAGTAAAGGTGGACTCAATCTGTACAAAGTTGGAGCGTTTATTGTATTTGACCATTCGTCTTATTTAAAAACTTTATTCAAATGTGTAAAATTTTGTTATTATTTGATTTATTATTAGTGGAATTTAAATCATAACTAATAATTTTACACATTGTAACAAATTTTTTGAATAAAATGAATGGTCAAATTGATGTTAAAGTCAACGGTCTTAATAATTTAAAATCGGAGGCAGTACCTTTTTTGCTCAGCCTATATTTTGCTGATTATTTGAATGCTGTGTCTGCCCGACTGGAAGGGAAGGAAGTTAATGGTAAGATTTCAGTTCCAGCTGCGAGAGCATACTAGAGGTGACCGTGAGATCTCTCCGGTTGGAGGAATCTGCGTGATGGGCTCTTTACTGATAGTAGGGATGCAAATTGGATAACCAATAAGTAGTTGTGGGTCATCTATTTAATATATTTGTGTGATTAATTTGTGATGAGAAATTTTTTTAGTTCATTTGGAAGAGTTTTTGAGTCATAGGCTGACCCAAAAATGCAAAATGTGCATCCCTAACTGATAGCCACCTCATTATTGACTTGTATTGTCAGTGGTTAAACAAAATGAGGCACTTGACAAACGTTGACTCATGTACAGGATGAATCCGTTTTAGTCAAGTTGCAACTGGGGCGGGTCCGCTCCACCGTTAGTGGCTTTTGCAGATTAACGATATTTTCTTCGCAGCTTAATAATGATCCGTCCGCAAAGCTCATCAGACAAGCGCGTACGTCCACAACAACTCGCAAAAGCTCGCAACTTTATTATGTTTGTTCTACTTACTAATTTACATAAAGTTGCTTACTATTATTTAAAATATTCTCTAACAAATTTTAGTCGAATTCGTTGAAATTTTATAGCGTGAATGTGAAGTTTTAATTCTAAGTCCAACTTTAAACTCACTAAAAAATCATGATTTCAAAGTTACTAATATTTTAGATTAGTTATATATGTAATAATAAAGTGGTAAATTATGTTGAGTGGACAAGTTATTGAATTCCCGCAATGACCGTATTTTTTTTTTATATCAAACGATGTGGTTCGCGGGTTCTCGTAAAACTCGTATATTTGATTTACAGCTAATCATGCGGCTCGTGGGTGAACAGTAACCATCCCATTTGCAACTTGTGTTTCTGGTAGTCTTGTTCCACACTGCCAGATCCGGCGTCTCGAATTGGCGAGGTCAGCGTGATCAAAGCGATCGACGGAGCGAATGGTTCGGCGTGGACGGTTGTAATCCCTTTGGTGGCGTTTGGCTAATGGGTTTTGGGGGCAGGGTTCGGTTTACCGTTCCAGCCGCAGACACCCGCGGTTCACTAGTTTGATCGGTTTTTTTAAAAATAAAAAAAAATCACTGTAGTAAAAAAAATTGGGCAAATTCGAAAATTAAATTTTTTTAGAAAATCGGCCGGTTTTACCGGTTTATCGGTCGGTTTTTTTCGATTACCGACCAGTTTTTGGGTTTATCTTTTTGAATTTAAAATCAAATCGGTTCGAACGATTTTTCACCGGTTTTTTCGGTTTACCGACCGGTTTGACCGGTTTTTGGATTTTCAATTTTTTTGAATTTTTAAATTTTTTTGAATTTATTAAATCGAAAACCGGTCAACCGTCTAAATCAGACCAAACCGGTTTCAACAAAAACTGGAAAAACCGACCGATTTTGTAAACTTTGTTTGGGAATGGGATTGGGACAAGTAAAGAAAAAATCTTCACTCAAACAATGGGGTTGGGACGAGTAAAGAAAAAATCTACGCTCTTAATTTATATTTTTTATTAAATCTCAACCCTTTGTATATTTTCTAATTTCAATCTCACCCTCTATTTCTATTCTCTCTATTATTTAATTAATATCGCTGTTGACTTTTAAATTTAATTTTACCATTTATTTTATTTAAAAAAATTTAATAAATTTTATATATTTTGATATAATATAATTTATTATTTTAATTATTTGAATTATAACTTAAAATTTTACACATTCGAATAAATTTTTTTAATAAAACAAACAGGTAAAATTAGATTTAAAAATCAACGATCTGTGTCATCAAACGCCAGACCTGCGGCTGCGCGCCTGCCACCGACTCCTATCGGACCGGAGGTTGTGCCCGTGGTTGGTGCGGCACGGGAGTACGAACCCGGCGCGGCCGGACTGATGGTGGGGTTGGTGGCGCGGTGGCGTGGCGACCGCGGTCCCGTCGCGTATTAAGCCGAGCTGGTTGCCTGCTGCCTTTCTCCGCCGCCGCTTCGCTCGCCTCCCTCCCTCAGCCTCACCAACCGAGCCAACCACCACCCCTCCAATGGCTGCGCCCGTGTCGCAGGCCCTGGTGACCGCGAGGGCGTCGTCGAGGTTCCTTCCCCGCGGCATCGGCGCGGTGCCCGAGTCCGCCCCCGCCTCCCTCCGCTTCTCCGTCGGCCGCCGCCGCCGCGCCGCCCGCCTAGGTTCGTCAGGATGCTTCTCCCCCTTACGCTCGTGTCATGTACTGTACTTCAAGTCTTCAAGCGTCGTTTAGCCTGCGCATCCCGAGCTGCTAGGTCGGCTCCGGATCATTGGAATTGGGGTGGAGATTGCCAGAGGGTCGTCCTGAGGGACGGCTTGCCGGATGTTGTGGAGTACAGTGTTCCATTTTTTGTAGCAACAGCGGTTCGGGTTAGCTTTTTCCTGGAAGAGGAACAATGATCGTTTTTTTTAGACTACAATGATCGTTTCTTATGACATGGATGTGGTTTGGCTACGAGTCTTGCAGGGACGACTAGAAATAAAGAAATGCTTTGTTAAGCGTATCATGTATGGTTCAGTATTGGATTAGTTTATATTAGATCTAGGGGATTATGCTTTTGTTTTTATATTTGAGTGCCATGATGTATATGGTGCTTAGAGTCAGATGATGCTCTCAACAAGAGTTACATGGCTACTGTTCTGTCAAAATAAGGATAAGCAATTAGGCTTACGCTGACAATCGATACCACTGAAAATGGAAAGCAGAGGTTAAGGCTACCGGAAATACCTTCGGAAACTACTTCCAGGTATCAACCTATGGAGAGTCCCATGGAGGAGGCGTTGGATGTGTCATCAGTGGTTGCCCACCCAGAATTCCACTCACAGAGGCAGACCTGCAGGTTGATCTCGACCGAAGGTGTGTGTCTCGCCTTCCTACACCTCATTATTTTTAGGCAATTACAGCAAAAATTAGGTTTTGAAAGTATACGCTTGCAATTGTAGCAGAATATGGGTCCTAGATGTAACTTGTCAATATTCCAGTGCCATGTCTCACGAACGCTTACTCTCAATATTTAATTGGCATATTATGAAACTCAAAAACCTTGCTAATTATTTCTATGGTGTTTGTGCAGACGGCCAGGTCAAAGCAGAATAACTACCCCAAGAAAGGAGACTGATACATGTAAAATTATGTCTGGGACACATGAAGGTATAGTACTTGCAGAATACAAGGCAGATTTTGTTAATTCGTTTGGAAATAAGAGTGCATTGGCTTCCTTCAGTAGCGTAACAGGGCTGATGGGTTGTCTGCAGGGCTGACCACTGGTACACCAATTCTTGTCAATGTCCCAAACACAGATCAAAGAGGGGGTGTACGTATATGCTTTTCTTGATATATATTACGTGATGAATGAAATCTATGGAAGTAAAAATTGTAAGGGCAAGAATTGTTAATTGTAATGCCATTTGGCTCTACAGGATTACAGTGAAATGGCTAAGGCATACAGGCCTTCTCATGCAGATGCAACTTATGACTTCAAATATGGTGTTAGAGCTGTGCAGGTACCTTTTTTTCCCATTACCAGTAGTAATTGACATAAGTATCATATGTATCGTTTAGTTTTTCGACTGTTCGAATTGAACACACTTCTGTGCTTGCTGAATGAAAGGGAGGTGGAAGATCATCTGCCAGAGAAACCATCGGAAGGGTGGCCGCAGGAGCTCTTGCAAAGAAAATTCTTAAGCTCAAATCTGGAGTAGAGGTGCGGTTTCACTAAGGCAGTTTTTTCCCTCCTCTTGGCGCATGTTACTAAACTGCAGTAGTCGGTCTGGTTACTTCCCCATGACAATACAACACTGAAAAAAAAGAAGAAAACCTGGCATTCTAAATCTGTACAATTTTCACTAATTTTGTATAAATATAACTACTGATTTGGATTTTGGTAACAGTAATCAAACCTGTTGAAACAGTAGTTTCCTTTTAAATTGATGCTTCTCAGATTGCTTTGAATTGGATCTCGGTTTCATCTTTAATTCACAATGTTAATCATGTTGATTTTATAGTATATTGCTATTTCCGCATAGAGTAATCAGCAAATGTAATTGAGGCACTTATTCTACTGGAGTAATTCATCTTTTTTTAATTTCACCTACAACTACAAAACAGAAATTTTGGGTGTACACTCTTTCTTGCTGTAAAAATAACCCCTGTATCCTGTAATAATGGAAGGCATTTTATTACAGATATTGGCATTTGTTTCCAAAGTGCATCAAGTTGTTCTTCCGGAAGATGCAGTTGATTATGAAACTGTAACGATGGAACAGGTCTCTGCTTCTAGTTCTCACCTTCTCCCACTCTCAACATTAATGAGATACCATCAGCGGGCGTTTGCTGAATTTTGTCTTGCTTTTTGTAATTTCCAGATAGAGAGCAACATTGTTAGATGTCCTAATCCGGAATATGCAGAGAAGATGATTGCTGCAATTGATAAAGTGCGAGTGAGAGGGGATTCAATTGGTGGGGTGGTCACATGCATCGCAAGAAATGTCCCACGTGTAAGTATCAAGATTATGCAGTTATGTTGCTTGGTGCCTCTAAGCTGATTACACAATCAGTTTGGTATGTTCATTCTTGACTCGAGTTATAATACAATTTGTAGGGCCTTGGATCACCTGTATTTGACAAGCTTGAAGCTGAACTTGCAAAAGCTATGCTTTCTCTTCCTGCAAGCAAGGGTTTTGAAATTGGCAGTGGCTTCGCGGGTAAGGAATTATTCTGTTCTGGATAAGTTGTCATATTGCTTGTTACAGTTGGGGCTATGCAGCCTACTGCTTAAATTCACATCTGGTTGGTACTAATAACTTGTGCCCAGGTACTAACCTTATGGGAAGTGAGCATAATGATGAGTTTTATATGGACGAGGCTGAAAATGTGAGGACACGAACTAATCGCTCTGGTGGTGTTCAGGTTTTTATCCTAAAATCCTGTTGCTTTACTGTTATATTCACTTCAGTAATATGGAGCTGGCAGGTTGATATTTTGTCTTGTATGTGAATGCAGGGAGGTATATCAAATGGTGAAATTATATACTTCAAAGTAGCTTTTAAGCCAACAGCAACTATCGGGGTAAGACATTCCCAACTTCCTCTTGTTGAGAATAAAGAAATTATTTGCTTTCTTAATCTTAGCGGCAGCATCGTTGCCATATGATGCTCTTCAATTGATAAGCAATGTTCTGTTGTGGATACAATAGGCGCCTCTTTCTTGAAATGCGTCAGAATTTTAGCATCTTGAATATCATAATGTTTATTTTGGTGTAACTTTTGACTTGTTTTGTGCTGTTGAATGGTAGTCCATTATGAGTGTCGGGTGTCTTTTACATGATCGAAATTATATTTCAAGCTTTGAGACCTGTGGGAAGTTCTCTAGTCATTTATCTGAAATTGATTTAACTTTTCCAGAAGAAACAAAATACTGTGTCAAGGGAGCATCAGGATGTTGAACTTTTAGCTAGGGGCCGACACGACCCTTGTGTTGTCCCTCGAGGTAATAGCTCCACCAAAAGTTTCTGATCATTATCACTTTTGTGCCTGTGATCTGATTTTTGTTTTCTTTTTATTACTTCTCTAGCTGTACCTATGGTGGAAGCCATGACTGCGTTGGTCCTTATGGACCAGCTTATGGCGCATATTTCTCAGTGCGAGATGTTTCCATTGAACCTGGACATACAAGAATCAGTTGGTTCTGCCACCAGTGTATCTGAATTGGCACCAAACCTGTCGTAATGTCTATCCTGGAACAACATTCTCTAGTTTTTCTTTTCCACTCGCCTGTCCTCTCGTACCAGCCATAACTCTGGGATTTGTAAGCAGTATATTTGGTTTCACACCAAGCGTGTATTCTGGCATACACCAGCAGTTACTGTACCTGATAGATCATACTACAATACCATGATAGAAGTACTTTCATGTTGTGATATTTATCGTTACCGTACCTGGTAGATTACACAGCGAATACCATAAACAAATACTTGATATGTACTTGTTTGATATTTGAGCAATAAATATTTTTTTGTTGACATTATGTGTGAGCAATAGAAGGTTTCTGCCCTGCCGACTGCCGAGCAGGGTTTTAAAAATCGATGAAAACTGATCGGTTTTTGCGGTTTTTAATAAATCGGTTCGGTATAGAGTTGGGTTTGGTTTTCGATCGAAAATCGTACTTGATACTGTAGCAAATTTGGTTAACCGATCGATTTTATCGGTTAGCTGGTTGGTTTTTTACTAAACTGAAAACCGGCGTAGACCCGATTTTTAAAACCTTGCTGCTGAGGCGTCGGATTTCGGACGGTTGCCTGGCCGACGAGCTGTCTGGAAGGCACCATCCAAAGACAACTTAACTTGCTCCTACTGTAAATGATCTTGTGCCTTCTGATCGGGAGTCAGCCACTGCTTAATGAGATTTTTTTTTCCCATCACGTGAAAGAAATCCAAATGGCCCAACCACGCGCTTGGAGCCGTTGATATGCTAAAGGCACCATGAATTCATATCACAAGACCTTTTTGTTAACGTACATATTCGCAATCTCATCCATACCAGATTTTCCTTCGTATTTCACGATTTTTTCTGACACGTAGCTACAGTAAAATTTACATTTTATTTTTATAAAATATATCATTCATTTTTTAAACCAAAAATCATTCATTTCGAAAACAAAAGCTCTTCGCTGAAAGCAAATCCAAGCACAGGCACCACGGATTCCCTGGCGTTAATGGCGATGGCCTCGGGACCCACCACTAATGTAACACTATACTTATCATTACAACCACAGTGCCTATCACCAGCCGAAAGGCACGCAGACAGATCGATAAACTCGTCGACTTATCAGGCGCACTGATAACCTAGGCCATAAATACCCACCAATTGTTATCGCTTCACTCGCCGTCCAAACCATCTCTTCTCTCTCTCTCTCTCTCTCTCCCCAGCCTTGGTCCGGTCTCCGCAGGCAGGCGCTTCTCGCTCGTCACGCGCCGCCGCCGAGAGATCGCCCTCGCGCCCCTCCCTTCCCCACGGCGAGATCGGATCGACCCCATGCGCAAAGCTTCCTCGTAGGTGAGGCCCCCGAATTTTTCTTCGACGTTTTGGTTTGATTTCTGTTCGGATCTGAAGCCAGAAAATTTGGGGGAACTGGGGAAACGATTCGTGGAACTTCATCTTCTGGGTAGTTTGATGATCTAGGGAACCTACCGTCGAGGGCACGGTTAGATATTACTATGAATATAAAAAAATTTAGCCTTCAAGTAACTAGAGAATTTTTATTTTTCTCTACAGTTATTTGCGCCTTCTTAGATACAGTAAGAACGCGCATCCATGCATTAACGACTTGCCATTTTCTAATGTGAAACGCTGCTGTTCCTGTCTCCCAGCGTACAATTCCATTTCTGCCTGTTTTCTGGGCCCAAACAGGAAAATTCGGCTACCCATCCGTTTGTTGACTGACCATAGACCATACTGCCCCTGCTCTGCTCCAGTTTTATCCCACCGGCCGTTCTCTCGCGATCGAGCACGTCCCTACCCCCGAATCCGAAGCGGCAGAACCCTCGATCCTCGCCGGCGGCGCTGAACTCGCCCTACTCCCACTGACGCAAGCCTCCGCCGCCGCGAGGCTTGCGGATGCTACATGACTTGCGGGGAGTGGCGATTCATACGGAGTTAGGGTTTGGATTCTTTTGCAGGTAAGGGAACCCTAGCTCGCTTCGATGGAATTTTTCCCTGTTTGAGATTTAGATGTTCTATGAGATCTCTTGGCTGCTGGGAGCAGTTAGATCCCAGTTTTTCAGGGAAAAAAAAGGTGGGGTTCAAGTTCCACTCTAAATCCGCCACTGGTCCTGTGCAGAGAGACTACACAGGGTAGGACCGTTGGTGCATCCGTCTCCGCGTGGGTGAGGCGGAGCAAGGAAGATGTCGTCGCTGAGCCGGGAGCTGGTTTTCCTCATCCTGCAGTTCCTCGATGAGGAAAAGTTTAAAGAGACCGTTCACAAGTGAGTGTTTTCAGTCTGAAGAACGGTACAGTCTTTTGTGTTTACGCATATTCTTACTCGGCTGGCATTCTTGCTGCTGTTTAGGCTCGAGCAGGAGTCCGGATTCTACTTCAACATGAAGTACTTTGAGGACGAAGTGATCAGTGGTAATTGGGATGAGGTGGAACGCTACCTTGGTGGCTTCACCAAGGTCGATGACAATCGTTATTCAATGAAGATATTCTTTGAGATCCGCAAGCAGAAGTATCTTGAGGCTCTTGATAAGTAAGTTGAGACTTTGGGAGGTTTATATGGTGTTTGTGGTGTGAATTGGAGTGTCATATTAATCTCGCTTTGTTTGCTTTCCTGGCTGCCAGGCATGATCGATCGAAAGCTGTTGAAATCTTGGTCAAGGACTTGAAGGTCTTTGCATCCTTTAACGAGGAGCTGTTTAAGGAGATTACGCAGCTGCTGACCTTGGAGAACTTCAGGTAAAAATGCTAAGCCGAACTTCTTATTTTCTGTATGCATCAGGCTGTTTTCATTGCTGTCAATTTTCAATGTGCTGGTGGATTGCTCAGTGAATGATTTCTGCTTTTTATCTTGGTAGGGAAAATGAGCAGCTATCCAAGTATGGTGATACAAAATCTGCAAGAGCAATTATGCTTGTTGAGCTGAAAAAACTGATTGAGGCTAACCCCTTGTTCCGAGACAAACTTCAATTTCCCAATCTGAAGAATTCTAGATTGCGAACACTTATCAACCAAAGGTACCCCCAGGAAAAAATTCTCAGTAATCATAATATTTTGTTTATGCTTATATTGTTGTGTTGACATGAATAAATAGGAAACCTTAGCAACCGGCAATTTTAATCTATGAGTGATGGTTGGAGGATAACACTTTACATGTCAACTCCAGTAAAAATAGATAAATGATTTCTTATGCAAGTATTGAAATACTGTAATGTTGATTGAGGATCTTAGACTGTTGACTTATTAGAACTAGTTATTACATCACAACAACAAAGCCTTTAGTCCCAAGCAAGTTGGGGTAGGCTAGAGTAGGCTAGAGATGAAACCCCGAGAGACGATTAAAAAGGAGCAACAACCGGCAATCAAGGTTCAGACACGTGAATTGCTAGCCTCCACGAACTCTTATCCAAAGCTAACTTTTTGGCGATAACCCAATCCTTTAGATCTCTCTTCACAGACTCTTCCCAAGTCAAGTTTGGTCTACCTCTGCCTCTCTTCACACCGTTTGGCCGACTTACCATTCCGCTACGAACCGGTGCCTCCTGTGGTCTTCGTTGAATATGTCCGAACCACCTCAAACGATGCTGCATAAGTTTCTCCTCAACTGGTGCCACTCTTAATCTCTCTCGTATGTCATTGTTCCGGACACGATCTCTCCTCGTGTGGCTACACATCCATCTCAACATACGCATTTCGGCTATGTGTAGCTGTTGGACATGTCGCCTTTTCGTAGGCCAACACTCTGCTCCATAAAGCATGGCAGGACGAATTGCAGTCCTATAGAATTTACCTTTGAGTTTTTGAGGCACCCTACTATCACATAGGACTCCAGAAGCTTGACGCCACTTCAACCATCCGGCTTTAATTCTATGACTTACATCCTCATCAATATCCCCATCTTTTTGCAACATTGAACCCAAATAACGGAAAGCTTTTTTTCTGCCTTTTTTTAATGGTAGAATATTTTTTATGGATATCAGGGTACTAATGTTTTACTTTGTATT
Source organism: Zoysia matrella (assembly GCA_001602295.1). Classification (NCBI taxonomy): domain Eukaryota; kingdom Viridiplantae; phylum Streptophyta; class Magnoliopsida; order Poales; family Poaceae; genus Zoysia; species Zoysia matrella. The sequence continues at coordinate 35,061 of BCLG01002985.1, forward strand.
GTTTGCACACATTTTTATTTGCTAAACTTGAATATAGAAAAATTAAAGAAATTGTCAGCACAACTAAGCCTTATACGGTATACCTTCAGATGTGACTCATCTCTTTTGATTTAGTTCAATTCCTGATGGCACAAGTGTTTGCATGATGAATTAGCTCTATAATTACAGTACTGTACTACTGTGTTAGTGGTCTATGATTTTCATTTTAATTTCACATTTGTGTGCTGTGTGCAGTATAGATGCTTGGAATTAGAGAAAATATGTTTCACTCCTTTTTTTTTTTTAAATGTTGTTTTTATGACAACAGTTCTAGCTAAAAAATGAACTAAAGTTGTTGTCCTAACAACAAATAGCTGACACCGAAGGGAGTATTTATGTACTTATGAGTTAACTTTATGATAGACATCTTACTAGTGTTCATCTTTGACAGCTTGAACTGGCAGCACCAGCTTTGCAAAAATCCTAGACCTAATCCTGATATCAAGACTCTTTTTGTTGACCACTCTTGCGGACAACCAAATGGTGCACGTGCTCCATCTCCTGCAAACAATCCGTTACTTGGATCTATGCCAAAGCCTGGAGGTTTTCCCCCACTGGGTGCCCATGGTGTAAGTTTATCAAGCATATTTGAATTTTTCCTATATATTTAAAGTGGTCCAATCTTTTAAATTTGATTTTTTGTCTTTTTCAGCCTTTTCAACCTGCGCCAACTGCTGTCCCAACTCTGGCTGGGTGGATGTCAAACCCTCCAGCAGTAACACATCCTGCCGTGTCTGGTGGTGCTATTGGATTTGGTACTCCTACGAATCCTGGTACTTACGTTAACACTGTTGCAGTGCCCTAGTGATAATCTGAATTATAACAGTACGCCGGTCTTTTGACTAGCATCTGTCTGCCTTACTCTTTGTAGCTGCACAGTTGAAGCATCCTAGAACGCCGACAACTGCCAATCCTGGCATGGATTACCCATCAGGAGATTCTGATCATGTCTCCAAGAGAACTAGACCAGTTGGCATTCCTGAGGAGGTATTTGTGAATTTCATCCTGAAATATATGTTACTTGATTCTTGCTGATAGCCTGATAGTGCTGTTTCATTATGCCAAATCATTGGTTAACATGTACATCTTTGTGGTCTAATTTTTCAGGTCAATTTTCCGGTGAACATGCTACCTGTAACTTATCCACAGAGTCATAATTACCAGCAGGATGATTTCCATAAAACCGTTGCACGGTCTCTAAGCCAAGGATCAACCCCAATGAGCATGGATTTCCATCCACTTCAACAAACTCTTCTTCTTGGTGAGTTATTTGGTGATGCTTTATTGCTTTCTCATGATAAATCCAGATTAATATGTTCTCAGGCATCTCACTGTGCTATCTTTACCATTGTTATACTATAGTTGGTACCAATGTTGGTGACATTGGATTATGGGATGTTGGTACAAAAGAGAGACTTGTTTTAAGGAACTTCAAAGTTTGGGAGCTTGGAAAATGTTCTATGGCTCTCCAGGTTTGTTCATTGCACTATATGATCAAGTACTCGGTGCTTTTTACTAGCCTTCTATGTATGTGTAACATGATAAATCATTAACAGGCATCTCTGGTTAAGGATCCTACTGTGTCAGTTAATCGCATAATATGGAGTCCTGATGGTACCTTGTTTGGTAAGGCTACTTTCTTTCCCCATTTTTACCATCCATCGATGGCTGCAGCTTTCTAATATATCTTTCCTTCTAATAGGTGTTGCATATTCAAGGCACATTGTACAGATTTATTCCTATCATGGTGGCGATGATATTAGACAGCTCTTAGAGGTTTGTTTGCATGTTATTAATTCTTTCCGCTCTGTTGTTTTTTGATGTATTATCTTATGCATAGTTGGCTATATTTCTTACTAACTTGCAATTAATTATTGCTTTCCTTAGATTGATGCCCATGTTGGCGGTGTAAATGATATTGCATTTGCTCATCCCAACAAGCAGTTATGTATAATCACATGCGGAGATGATAAGACAATTAAGGTCAGGTTTTGTGATGGTATTAACTCCTAGACTAATATTTTTATTCAACTGCAAAATATGAAGCTGAGTATCTCATACTAGGTATGGGAAGCGACTACTGGAGCAAAGCAATTTACCTTTGAAGGTCATGAAGCTCCTGTTTATTCAGTTTGCCCGCATTACAAGGAAAATATACAGGTATTGATAATGTTATTATCCCAAACAAAATGTTGCTGATACCAAGTTAGGTTTATTCTGTACCCTAGGATACTAATTGCTTTATCTCATGTGCTTTTTTTCCCCCTTATTGTTCAGTTCATCTTCTCAACAGCTTTAGATGGAAAGATAAAGGCGTGGTTATATGACAATGTGGGATCTAGAGTTGACTATGATGCACCAGGTCGTTGGTGCACTACAATGGCATATAGTGCAGATGGTTCAAGGTTTTATACTTTGTAACTTGGTTTGGTCTGAAATATATGGATTTCTGTGTTTTGCCTCTAACTTCCGTTCTTTGTGAATAGGCTATTTTCTTGTGGGACTAGCAAGGATGGTGAATCACATCTAGTAGAATGGAATGAAAGTGAAGGAGCTGTGAAGAGAACATATCAGGGATTTCGTAAGCGTTCCATGGGTGTTGTTCAATTCGATACCACCCGAAACAGGTTTTTGGCTGCAGGGGATGAATTCCTGATCAAGATATGGGACATGGACAACACAGGTCTTCTGACTACTATTGATGCTGATGGTGGCCTACCTGTGAGTAACTATCTTTTTTATATGTGCTTGTTTTTGTGAATCATCAAATTATGAAAGTATATAATTTTCTTCTTGTTTTAATATGGCCATGCAATCAACAGGCAAGTCCTCGTATACGCTTCAACAAGGAGGGTACCCTGTTGGCTGTTTCCACACTTGATAATGGCATCAAGATCTTAGCAAATGCTGATGGACTTCGGTTGCTGCGCACGCTGGAAAATCGTTCATTTGACGCTTCTCGTAATGCATCTGAGACTGTAACAAAGGTACTGCCTTATAATTGTAAAAGGTAGATCCAGTGAATTAATTTCTGCAAGCATGATCCATTGAATACTTGGATGCAGCCTTTAATAAACCCATTGACTGCTGCGGCTGCGGCTGCCGGAGCAACCAGTTCAGGAACTGCTCCTCCATCCACTGTAAATGCTGCGGTATGCATATACTCACTACCCATGTATCCATCTCTGTTGCTCTTCTATTCTTTATTGGTAAACAAATTCTGTTATGATTGCAACTAACTGTCATGTTCTTTTTTTTTGGGCCCGGGGGGGGGGGGGGGGGTGAATAATAGAATGGTGATATCAGAAGCTTGGTGGATATAAAACCAAAAATAGCTGATGAGTCATTGGACAAATCAAAAGTATGGAAGCTTATGGAGATTACTGAGTCAACTCAGTGCAGATCGATAAAACTAGTGGATAACCATAACATGAGACCAAGCAAGGTAGTACTTTGTGTTTCCTCTTTCCCCTCTAGCTATTTGCAGAATCTCTTCATTTATTTTTTACAATATTGTGCAGAGCTAAATGATATCAATATCTCAACATAATGTGGTTGCGCAAAATAATTTCGAATACGTTACTTCTGAATATGCACATCTTCAGATGATTCAGCTCTTGTTGTCCAGAAGTCCTTTGGGCTTGGAACATTCCATAGTAGGATCTAATTGCACTAATCTGTTGCCTGCATATCTACTCTTGATTTTAATAATGCTTATCCAAAAGTGAAAGGGATGGCATCTGGAATGCAAACTTTTATTCTTTATTTCTCTGTTGGAATTTTGAATGCTGATGCTGATTCTGTAACAAGGCTTTTTGAAGAACTTTCCTCTTGTAATTGCAGATTTCGAGACTGATCTACACAAATTCTGGTATTGCTATCTTGGCTCTAACTGCAAGTGCAGTTCACCTACTTTGGAAATGGCCACGAAATGATCGCTCAACGGGAAAGGTGATTCTTTTTTTTTTCTCTCTCCCCTAAACCAGTGCACATATGGGTAGTGGGCAGGTTGATTATCTTTCACATCTGAGATGAAGAGCATATGCAGCATACTGTTATTAATTGTTTCAACATGCAAATTGACTCTTTCAGGCTACGGCGAGTGTGTCTCCTCAATTATGGCAACCTCCGAGTGGCATCTTCATGACTAATGACACAGCTGACAGCAATCCTGAAGAAGCTGTCCACTGCTTTGCTTTGTCAAAGAACGACTCATATGTGATGTCAGCTTCTGGAGGGAAAATCTCTCTGTTCAACATGATGACTTTCAAGGTTGGTAGATCATCATGAAGATTCTCACTAAAATCTCTCTTTCTATACCGCCTGTAATGTTTAATTTTATTGCAGACAATGACAACATTTATGCCTCCACCACCGGCAGCCACTTTTCTTGCATTCCACCCTCAAGACAACAACATAATTGCAATTGGAATGGATGATTCGACCATTCAAATATATAATGTCCGGATTGATGAGGTATTAGCACTGGACAAATAGGATTAGCTTTGTTTTCCTCCATAGAACAGGATACAGTTAAAATTTTATGTGCTTTTCATGTGCACAGGTTAAAAGCAAGCTCAGAGGCCACTCTAAAAGAATCACAGGTCTTGCCTTCTCAAATGTGTTAAATGTGTTGGTCTCTTCTGGTGCCGATGCCCAGGTAATTTACTGAAGTTTGTGTGATAATATATGTGGCAGGCAGGTTATGTTCTATTGTCACTGTTTTTAATTGTGTTTTGTCTTTGTAGATTTGTGTTTGGAACACGGATGGATGGGAGAAGCAGAAGAGTAGATTTTTGCAAATACCATCAGGCCGGACATCGAATATCTTGGATACACGTGTTCAGTTCCACCAAGATCAAACACACTTTCTTGTTGTGCATGAAACCCAGATGGCTATCTATGAAACTACAAAACTAGAACCTGTGAAGCAGGTAAAGTTTGTCTTCCTCTTTTTCCTTAGATTACACTCGAGCTCATTATGAAGGTTATCTATTGCTTCACTTTTAACCTTGATATACAGTGGCCAGTTCGAGAGAATTCAGCTCCAATAACACACGCAACATTCTCATGTGATAGTCAACTGATTTATGCAAGCTTCATGGATTCTACCGTCGGTATATTCAACGCGTCAAGTTTGAGACTCCAATGTCGAATCCTTCCATCTTCCTATCTTCCTTCAAGTATAAGGTATTTTGTTATGAAAGTATATAGATCTCTTTAGGTGTCAAAATGACTATTAGGGATTGGAGGTAGTAATATAGCACTCTTAAAAAAACGGCTTCTTTTGTTATCAACTGTGTGCACTGTTCCTTCTCATGGACCTGTGTCCAATAGATGAAAACCCATTACCGCAGAGGATGTGTACTCTTTGCTTAGATCGAGTTTTTTTTCCCTAGAACATATCTGAGTGATGCCTCTGAAAAGGGGGATGATTTTGAATTAAGATGGACTAGAAAAGGTCTCTGAAGGTGGAAAATTAGATTCGAAATTGGGGTTGGGTGGACCAACAAGCTACCTGTTTGCTGCCTATGATTTGTTATGTCTGCCTCTTAATGCTCTCTTTAAAAGAGAGATTATCTTCAATTGCGGAGTGCATGAAACTAGAAAGTTTTGACCTAGTCATTTTCTCTGATCTATTATTGTAATAAACACCTTAGATGTTTGACATGTCAGTGAAGTATGAATGAATTGCTGATGCATGTATATGTTTTTTCAGTTCAAGTGTTCATCCTGTTGTGGTTGCGGCACACCCTTCAGAAGCAAGCCAGTTTGCTCTAGGTTTGACTGATGGTGGTGTTTACGTGTTGGAACCTTCGGAATCTGAAAGAAAATGGGGAAATCCTCCACCAGCAGAGAATGGGTCCACAAGCAGCTTGTCAGCACCACCTCCTAATGGAGCTTCAAGTTCAGATCAACCAGAAAAATAGTTGTGAGGTTCATCTTCTATTTTTCTCACTCTGACGCTTCGTGGCAGGAGTCACTAACAAAGGTATCTTTCTTAGATGTTACTCTAAATTGTCATCCGTTCGTTTTAAGTCTGATTAAATGGCCACGTTGATTAATCACATGTTTGGTTAAAAAGCAATGGAAAATTTGAAAATACATGCGCATGAGTTCAGTTCCTAACCTCGTTGTTCTGCAGACGGGCGTATCTTGTAACATCCCCTGGCAGAGCAACAAAACAAGATCAACAGCAGTTTATCTTCTGTGATCTATTGCGTCTACATATTTCTGTTACCTGTATTGATGAGTGAGGGAGAATTTAGTTCTAGTCTTTCATTTTGCTTAGTTCGTTGCCGTTCTGTGAAAAGAAATTACCAGTAGATGAGTTGTAGTACGAGTCACAGTTTGGTTGTACTTGTTACCTTTATTATGTCTAGCGGATAAAATATTGCGTCAGTTCTCTTGGTCCCATGTTTTCGTCCGTGTTTATCTCCTGACATCAAATAAACACAGACGGAGGGAGTGCACGTTTGCTTCAATGTCAGTTGCTACGGAGAACGAATTCAAAACACTGATACTAGGTGCAACGAGCAGTGTCCTCAGATCATGGAAATGCTGTCAAAATGATGCAAATTTCTCGTACAATAGATTTTTTTTATAAAAAAAGGTGTGGTATGACACGAACTCCGTATGCGTAACTGTACTAGAGCTATCTACAGAAAAACTAGCTGGAGAGCAAATTTCAACATTTTTCAGGAAAGAGGAAATCCCGGTGCCACCGTATGTCTGGCGACCCGGAAAGGAACACCCTGTTTTTGGCCGCCCAATCTCCTTTATTAGCAGTAAGGAGTAGTATTCACCGAAGTAAAGAAAAATTCTAGAATTAGAATCCACTGCAGAAAAAGGACATCACTGTCCTGTCCGGTCTCAAACATTGTACTCGTACACAGAATTTTGTTCTGAGCCCAACACGGGCGCTCCATACAAGGTCTGATGAGATCCACTAACGTTTTTCGTCCTAGGAACCAAGTGTGGAAAACTGTCACCGGCTGCCGTTGGCCGGCGTTCATTGGGCATCCAATCGTCACGCCAAGCCGACGAGCTTCTCGCTGATCTCCCACAGCTTCTTGGCCTTGTCGGCGTCGCTGGCCTCCTCGGAGAGCTGGTTCTCGAACGACGCCGAGTTCCTGTTCCAGCTCCAGTACACGCCGGACTTGGTCAGGCTGGGGTCGCTCACCACCTGCGCCAGCCGCTTCCCCGCCTCGTCCTCGGACACGTACCCCTTGGTGATGTACTTCTGGAACGGAGGGAACAGCAGCCGGAACAGCGGGATGTGCTCCCGGAACAGGCCCGTCGTGGCGATGCACCCGGGGTACAGCGACGCGAAGGTGATGCCCGTCTCCTCGTGGTACCGCCGGTGGAACTCCTGCATCGTCAGCATGTTGCACACCTTGCTGTCCTTGTAAGCCTTGGCGCCGTCGAACTCGCCGCCGTCGATCATCACGGAGCTGCCCACGCCGTTCAGGCCGCCGGCGAGGCCGCGGAGGTCGCCCAGGTTCGCCTTCGGCGGCACGTTGCCCGCGAGAGTGTTCGTGTTCCCTGCAGCCGGCCGATCATTAATTCATTGATTCACATGAGTACGGCATCAGCAAAGACCTTGACGAACGAAACAGTTACTCGTAGGAAACGTACCGGTGATGGAGCCGACGATGATGAGGCGCTTCGAGGGATAGTCCGAGGTCTTGAGGTCCTCGAGGAGCTCGCGGGCGAGGAGGAAGTGTCCGAGGTGGTTGACGCCGACGCTCATCTCGAAGCCGTCGGCGGTGTAGGACGGCTCCTTGGCGGTGGGCTGATACACTGCGGCGTTGCAGACCACGACGTCGATGGGCATCTCCAGCTGCCGCACGTTCTTCGCGAACTGGCGGACGCTGTCCAGGGAGGCCAGGTCCAGGTGCACGATGGTGTAACTGTCCTTACCCATGCCGGCCGCCTTCGCCGCGCGCGACGCCTTGAGGAAGTCGCGGCACGCCATGATGACGTGCCACTTGCCGGTCTCCGCCAGGGCCTTGGCCGTGGCCAGGCCGAGACCGGACGACGCGCCCGTGATCACCGCCGTGCCCTTGCGGAGGGTCTTCTTTCCGGACGGGGACGTGGGGGTCACGGACGGTGAAGACACCGCCGCTGTCTGCGCACGGATAGCCACCGACGTGCTCACCCTCTGCAAGTAACAGCCCAACGTATTGCAGTTGAATTCAGTGACATCATACAGTTTCCATTTTCTAAAAAAAATACGGTGGCAAACAACAAACAACGGATACAAAAATCTGTACCAAACTGTTTACATGACTAGTAGTAGATGATAATTAGATAACCCACAGATTTCTGATTCTAAGTTCAATTGACAAATTAGCACTAGAATGCCGTTGGTTACAGAGCAGAGGACAGTCAGACTGAAATGCCAGTCGACGCATGAGTCGTCGTCACGTGTCAATTCAATCGTTTCATTACCTCGAAATTACCGATTCAACTACGCATTACCAGCAATCTACGACTATAACTATAGCAAATGCATGAAGTCAAAGCAGTCTCAGAGAACAGAGGCCAGACAAGCAGTTCAACCATCATAGATTTTGATTACGTACCTTGGTGCGCATGCCGAGAGAGCTAGTCTCCAGCTTGATGCCGCCATCCGCGAGACGAACACCCAAGAACGCCGACTCCTTCACCGCTCCCTGCACACGAGAAACGCAACCGCAACTGTAAGTTACCCTCACACTTCCAAGCTAAGGCTCACTGAGCTTCACTCAACCAGCAGCATCGCACTGTCGCCAGTCGCCGGAGACAGAAACGAAAACGAGAGCTCTAAAAACCGTCGCCGAGCTGACCTCCTTCTGCGCGGTGACGGCCGAGGGGAGAAAGGACGTCGCCGCCTGGAGCGCCATTTGAACTCGGCAGCAACGCGAGACAGTCGCCGGACCGGAGGAGATAGAGAGCTGACGACACGAGCTATCCGCGACTGTGAGTGGGTTCGTCGTTCGGGACAGGCGAGGCGAGCGGCTAGCAAAGCCAACGGGATCGTGCGACGGCGGCAATTCATATCCTCTTCCTTTATTATTGTACGGTAAACTTTGTCATACTTCATTTTAACCATTCATTATAGAACCAACTTTAAATAATAACTGCATGATTTATAATTTTGTCTTTTAAATAAGTTAATATAACTTAAGTAAAAAATGATCTTAATCATGAAACATTGATTATACAATGAATGAATAGGATTGAATATAGCAAAGTTTATCGTACAAAAGCAAAGGGCAGAAGATATGAATTCGGCAACAACATATACGGGGCCGCCGCGGTGGCGATAAGGCGATAGGGTGCGGCGCTTACGCGGGACCGACCTGGCGCCCGCCCGTCCAATGGGGCTCCGCGGTCTGGATTCGCCTCTCGTGCGGCAGTGCCCTCGTGGCGTCCGGGCGCTAGGATTTTTTCATTTTTTTTTTCTTGGCTGATATTTCTCTCTCTCGTTGGTCGCTGTTCTCGCCTTCTCGGAGTGAGTTGTTCGTGGATGGGCAGGTTTTGTTCGCGTCTCCGCGGCCCAGTGCCGATGCTGTGGGGCTATGAGATAAATTCTCTTCGAATTTACATTTTCTTCAAACACTAAAAAATTTGATTTTCTTCTGCAGAAACGAGTCTGTCCATCTATAGTCACTGCGTGAGCATTAATGGAGTGTTGCAGAACCACCAAGCCCTGGTTTCTGCTCTCGGCCAAACAGATGGGATAACTATGATGTTTCAGACTTTCGGTCGCCCAACAGTAAACTGATACCGTGGAATTGTTTCTCTGCTTGCTGTGAACCTTTTTTTTCTTTGTCAAAGCAACTGATATCATCTGCATTCGGTTGATTTTCTGTGCAATTTCATCTTAATCTCAGCTGAAGCTCGCTTCCGGAATCCTGATTAATTGACACTATTGACTCTAGGCAGGTCACTTAGCTATTAATCTCAGGCTGGTGACAAGAAACGAAGAAATTTGAGACGGCTGCCTCTTCTTAATAACGAGTATTTTCTCTCAGGCCTCCGAAACAATCCAATAATATGAGCCCATAAGAGTCATGTAGCGGAGCCCGTCTGCGACAACATATCGACATATGTTCCAACTGCACAGTGTTCTTCACTTGACGCATTTGGAGTCCTTGGGGCCCGTAAAAATGCAAAACTTTTGTATGGCTGGTGGTGGTGAAGCATAGAATTTGGACGGCGGTTAGGCTTTAACTTCGCGGTTGGTAGAATAGTACTTTTCTGCCCGCTATGCTGACACACATCAGAGACGACGCAACATATGCTCTTCGACTGCAAATTTACCAGAGAAGAAATTGCGCAGTGGACAGGTATCTCCCAATTTCGACTAGACCTTTGGCTCAAATTGGAAACACTAGCAGAATGGTGGCTCCGCTTGGCCACCCTGCAAGGGAGTCCAAAGAAAGGAATTCGCACGCTGATTTTTTGATGAATTGAGAAATCTGAAAGGAAAGAAATGCACGCATTTTTTATCATAAAGAGTTATCGGCGATCTCCCTAGTTTCTTCCTTTTTCTCTCTTGTATAGTTTTTTTCTGTTTTTTTTTCTCTTGGGATTTTCCTTGGCCTGTTTCTGTTCAGGCCTGTCCCCCATCCTATTTTTTATCTGTTCTAATTAATGAAATTGGCACTATCTTGTATCTTGTGCCGGTTCCTTAAAAAAACATATTTACACGGTAAACCCAACGATCTATACTTCTTTCATCAACCCATCGTTGATGTTAATTCAGTGTAAGTTCCGGGAAAGCCTGCTTCATCTCTATTCTATCTATGAAACTAGAGAAGTGTTCAAAGTACTCAAATCTTGAAAGATTTGCTCAAAGACCATAACGACAGAGAACACCCCCATCGCAACTAGAACAGGCTTGGCATTAGTTAATTCCAGTTTCCCTTTGCCGTATTTAGATGCCTCTTCATATTTGATTGCAGAACTCGAATCAGAACGTTTGGAGACAATACGCCAGGCCATCAATGGAGGGAGAACCCCATACAAGATGGTCATGCAGTAACCCCCCTGAACATTAGAACAACAATTCATCAAGTCAGCGTACACCGAAAAAATCATGCCATGTTTGCTTCGTTTTACTCGGGATCCTAAGGATGCCATGCCAACATGTTACCATGTCCACTTACTGCTATGTCAATGGCTATGGAGAACGAGTCGGGGACAGTAGCTGCAATGACCATGGTTGGAACAGCCACAAGCGCGGTGGCAATGTAGCTCAGCCTGTTCTTCTCCAGAACTGCGTCCACACCAAAGAACTTGGATCCACGGTCCTTTGGAAATGCAACAGTGCCTTTGTTTACCTGCTTACCACTTGTTTGGTCAATACGCTTACCAGATTGTTTCAAGAAAAAATAGTTTCAGTAGCTTTACTGTTCCGGTGGAGCATACATGTCCTTGGGCTGCTGCTGGAGATGCCAGAATGGTCATCTGTTCGATGAAGAACTGTGAAGCTCCAAGCAGAGTTCCGATTAGCGATGTCCCAACCGCAAGGAGGGAGAAAGTCTCCACGAGTGTGTAGCTCCATCTGCAGATCATTTTCAGTGGCATGATTCAGACCTCCAGCGTTTAAACATGCATTTCTACTCCTACGTCCTTACAGACTGCAGTGACTTTACTCTGTCTTTAATATTTCCAGAATGTCGAACCCATGAAGGTCCGTGGCGACGCCGAGTGCGATGTCGTCCCACACCAGCAAGGACAGCAGCGGGACGAGGCTCCCCACCAGAATTGACAACCGGATCCTCGCCAGATCCCCTCCGAGGTACGCGCAAATCACTGCCAAATCGGCAGTGTTTCAGTACCTTCTCTTGATGTTAAACTCTGCGCTGTCCGGCCGGCGCGCCCGGAATTCCAGCTCGATAATGTGTGGTGATTTACTGGAACATGGGGTGAGTAGGTGGGTACCTGGCGCCATGTCGTGGAAGACCAGCGTGAAGATGATCACCGGCAGCGCGGCAGGGACCTGCTCCCAGTTGGAGTTGGCTGGCAAGCTCAGGCCACCGCCGAACGCCACTGCTGAGACCTCTATCGTCAGCAGTAAACCTGTTGTAACAGACACAGGTCATGGTCATGTGAGTGCTAATTAGAGGCCTCGAATTCATGGATACAGATCCGTAGTACACAGGTCCGAGAAGATCAGATCATGTAAATAATTGTTGCGCGATTCAGAAGCAAGAACATGGCAAGTTGTGTAGTGCTGTAGTACTGCTCTACTGCCTTTACTACTTCGCAACAGTATTGCCCGTACATCACGTTAGAGTTGGGACGCCCTCTGTTTAGACGGTTTCACGTACGACTCGTATGGTATATGAGGTGCTCCTTTAATGGCGTATCTAGCTACGTGTCTTGAAATGCCAAGACATCAGAGTAAAAGCCGGTCCTCAAAGCCAGATTCACTCTCTATTGTGTGTTATAATACGCAGATCTAAGCAGCACATGATCAGATTTTAGTAGAAGGTTCATAATCTCAACACAGTGTTGCGGTTCTGGACGAGATCGACCAGACAGTACCTATCATGACGAAAGTGACGAGCTGGTTCACCCGGTCGGTGACGCCCGTGCCGCCGGCGGCGATGAGCAGCGCGAGCGCGGCGGTGAAGGCGCCGCCGGAGACGGGCTCGGGCACGTCGACGAGGCGGGACAGCACCTCGCCGGACTTGGACGCGTACGCGACCATGGAGGTGTAGGACAGGAAGAGGTAGGCCGCGGTGGCGACGTGGCCGCCCCACTCGCCCAGCGTCTCCTGCGCCATGCTCTTCACGGAGATGACGTCGAGGTCCCCCTCCCCGCCGCGGCTGTCAGTGTCGCCGTCCTTGTTCCTCCGCCGCCGCATGTGGACGTTGATCTCGGCGAGGAGCAGAGCTTCCGCCACCAAGAACGCCCAGCATGTGACCATGCACGCGGCGCTCGGGACGAAACCCTGCCATGCAAAAGAGGCCAGGGATCAGTGCTGGTTTTCGCGGCGGAATGGGCGTCGGATCCCGGTGCTTCTTCCGTTCAGGGAATCGCTTCAGATCGAGACTTCAAGCTCATCGAGTCCTCGTTGGCAATTAAACATCACGATCGAGTGAATGCTCATAACTACGACAGGGCAACTTGGCTGGCTGGCTGTCCACTTATCCTACGCATACGGATCGTCATCCTGCCACGGTTTTGTACTGCTTGCACTGTTACTGTTCTCCGATTCATTGCTGAGATGTGGTCACTATGAATTACTGGTATTGACGGCGCCGTTGATTATTGGAGGAAATCACGATGCCCTGGTTCGCAGCATCCCTCCCTTGGACACCGACTCGGGGAGTGCGGTTGCGGGAGCCGATCCCGTAATCAATTCTACCCGTAGTGGTTTTCTCCATTACTGCTGCTGGAGTTAGATGGTCGGAAAGGAACTCACCGCGGGCGCCGTGCGCTGCGGCACGGCGAGGATGCCGGACCCGATGCTGGTCCCGACGATCAGCGCCACGGCGCCGGCCACGCTCCCTCTCTTCGACCCGCACCCACCGGACGGAGCGCGTCTCCCTGCTTTTCCTTCCGGGCGCTCATCTGCCAGCCTCCGTTCGCCTCGCGCCACGCCCCGTGCACCGTCGCCCGCGGCGGCTGCGGTGACGCACCACTTCCCGCGGCGGCTTCTCGGCGGCACGCGGAAGCGTAGTAGCAGTACCGCCGGACGGGCGCACGTCGCCGTGGAACGGTGCAACTTCGGGCCGCGCGCGATGGTCCCCTGCATCCGCGAGGAACGTTGTTGGTGGAGCGCCTTGGCAGAGTTGATTCGGTGGCGAGGCAAGTGCCGAGAAGGGGATTCGCCGCTAGAATATTCATCGCCCTGGAGAAGTGGCCGTGTGGCTGCGGTTGCACGAATCTTGGGTTCCAGTCGCTGCACGCAGATGAGACGCCGGAATCTCCTTGCGGTGTGTGGTGCACCGCGCGGGAGCTGACGGACACGGCAGTTTGGGGGTTCTGGACCAGGCACGTAGCGCGCATCTCTCTCGGGATCCGTCTGTACAACGACAACGATGTGATACTGGCTCGTGGTCGTTGCCCGCTGAAAAGACGTTGACGGCCGGCGGCAGTCCGGCGGTGGGGATAATCCATGCGCCGCCTTGCTCCTCTGCCTGTTTACCTGGACAACACCACCACCAGCATGTTCAGCGAGGCATCAAGTTTAGTCTTCAAGGCCAGCGAGGCATCAAGTTACTTACATGTCATCAAGTAACTAATTCCCATTCCTGGAGTTGAAACAATCTTTGGAGCAGGTCAAATCTCTGTACTCGCCTATCATTAGTAGGTAAGCGGTGCTAATTAGGCTCCCATAAATAATTACAAGGCCTAGCTCATGGTTGGGATTTTAACACTGAAGAACAAAGCAATCATACGGAATATAGAAGGCCATGCCAGTGAAAATATCGAGTACACCAAACATTCACCATGTATTATGAAAATATTTTTTTTATAGTGACTTTAAAAATATAAATTTTATGTTATTAAAGTTTATTATATTTATATAAATTTTTGATAAAGAGAAAAAAAATACAGTCAACTGAACTCGAAACAGATTTTTTATGGGACAGAGAGAAGTATGTTTTAAAAGACTCATGTCTTGCATTTTAGGGTATATTTTTTTAAAAAAATAGCTAGCGTATATAGGATTATCTAGAAAATCCTTGTCCCTAGGAAAACCTTAATTATCATAGAATTCAGCAGCTTTTGTTTTTTTTAATAAGGAAACATCGCATGGGGACGTGATGTGACTATGTGAGTGGTCGTTGCAAACAGTGTGAAACGACGCATACGTATTCCAAACAGGAACCAAGTTTATTTTCCCAGCACGCGGATCCCACTGTCTTCCTCCGGGCCTCCACGACCGACCACGAGCGAGGCTCAGAGGGGCAGCGCGTCCATGGCGTGAATGAATGAGGCAGGTGCATCCGCCTAACTGCGTGGCCATGAGTCCCCATGACCCACGGCGAGCCAGCTCGGATGGATCTCCAGCTCCAATGCAATGCAAGCTCCCGCTTCCACTTCACTCCGATCAACCGATGTCGCCCTCGTGACTCCTGCGCATAGACGAGGTCACCCCTCCGGCAGGCGTCCAACCGATTTCGCTCACGCATTCATGGCATCATTAACTCTCCTCGCCGTTCCACCTACCAGCTACAGCCAGTACTCACTCCTCTTAAACCCAGCCCAGCCGCGTCCCAACGGAACGATGCACTGCCGCCCACGCCCATGCCCCTGCAGCCTCCTTAGCTCCGCCGCCGCGCCGCTGATCTGCTCCCGGGAGATCGATCTCTTCGCTGCTGGTTGGAGCCTCAGGGATGGAGCTGCAGCTGGCGGCCGTCCTCGCCTCGCTCGCCCTCGGCGGCGCGCTGCTGGTGCTGTTCTTCGGCAAGTGGTGGCAGCCGCTGGCTAACGCGGACAAGCGCGTCAAGGAGCTGGCCGACTCGGTGGAGGCCCTGGCCCGCCTGCGCGCGGAGCTGCTCGGGCACGACCCGGCTCCCGCGTCGGATCCGGTGCGCGCGTGGCTGCGGCGCGTGCAGGACGCGCAGGACGAGGTGGCGTCCATCCGGGCGCGCCACGACGCCGGACAGCTCTACGTGGTCCGCCTGGTGCAGTACTTCTTCCTCTCAACGGGCCCCGATGCGGGGTTGGCGGAGCAGCAGCTCAAGGCGGTGCGCGCGCTCCGGGAGCAGGGCGCGGCGCTCCTCGAGGCCGCGCTGGCCACGCCGCAGGCGCCGCCACCTCTGCTCTGTCAGCCAGAGGACCTGGACCTCCCCACAGAGACGGGGCCTCTGAGGGCTCACCTCAACGAGGCGCTGCGCTTCCTCGGCGACTGCGACTCCACGCTCGGCGTCTGGGGTGTCGGCGGCGTCGGCAAGACCACGCTGCTCAAGCTGGTGCGTGAGTTCTGCGGCCGCGTCGCGCACTTCGACTACGTTCTGGTCGTAACCGCTTCCAGGGACTGCACCGTGGCCAAGCTCCAGAAGGAGGTTGTGGCCGTGCTCGGGCTGCGGGACGCGCCCACGGAGCAGGCGCAGGCCGCCGGGATCCTGAGCTTCCTAAGGGACAAGAGCTTCCTTCTCTTGCTGGACGGCGTGTGGGAGCGCCTGGACCCGGAGCGGGTCGGCATCCCGCAGCCTCTCGGCGTGGTGGCCGGCAAGGTGAGGAAGGTCATAGTGGCGTCGAGGAGTGAGGCTGTGTGCGCGGACATGGGATGCCGCAAGAAGATCAAGATGGATTGCTTCAACGAGGAGGATGCATGGATCCTGTTTCAAGACAGTGTTGGCGACGATACCCTCCATCGCCACACTCAAATTTCCACCATTGCTAGACAGGTAAATCATTTGATCTAGCTTATGAGGTTTCAAGTTACGATGCACTTCGTTCTGTGTTTAGCTACTGATTGCTCCCTCAATACAACATTTCAGACCTTTTGAAATGCCTTGTTGGTAAATAAGGCTGTCAACAGAAGCTCGAGCTCGTGAGCTATTCGAGTTAAAAGTTCGGTTCGAACTCGGTTCGAAAACTAATTGAACCGAATTCGAGCTTGTATAAAGCTCGAGAGCCTATCGAGCTCGGTCAGGCTCGATAAGGCTCGTTAGGATAAATAATTATTATTATTTAGCTCGGTCAGGCTTGATAAAGCTCGTTAGGATAAATAATAATAATTATTTATATGTTAATAGCTAATTTATTAAGTTTATAGTCTATAAAAATTTAAAATATTATTTTTAATAATATTTATGTACTTTTTTTGTTATCAAGCCTAAATCGAGCCGAGCTCGAACAGGCTCGAGTTCGAATCGAGCCAAGCTCGAGCTCGACTTGAAGATCGAAATTGAAACTGAGCTCGCTCAAATTAAATTCGAGCTCGAGCTTGAATGGGTCAGGCTCGCTCGAATTCGACTCGTTGACAGCCCTATTGGTAAATAGTGGAAGTCTTCATGAAAAATACTAACATTTTCCATTTGCCAAACGTCACCTTAGGAAGTTAGAATTGAAATACCCCAAATTACTTACTCCCTCCGTTCTTTAATTGTTGTCGCTGTTGATTTTTAACTTCAACTTTAACCATTCGTCTTATTCAAAAAATTAATTAAATGTATAAAATTATAATATGTGATTAAAGTATCTTTAATAATAAAGTAAACTATAATAAAGTATACGGTATTCATCATATTTTTTTAATACTTTTTTGAATAAGACGAACAATTAAAGTTGAAATTAGAAGTCAATGGTGACAACAATTAAAGAACAGAGGGAGTACTCCTTATGCTTATGTTCCTCGTTTGTTGACATTCAGACCACATCTTATGGCCTATGAGCAGGACAAATTCGTTGTCAGAAACGACAATAAAAACTGAATGGATGGAGTAGTTTTCTGCATTAGCTGTTCTAAAATTTACGTAGTTTGATTTCTTTAGCTTCTCTACACTAATCTTGCTCCACTATCAAAATTTGAACAGGTAGCTGCAGAATGCAGAGGATTGCCTTTGTCCCTCGTTACTGTCGGCCGCGCCTTGTCAAACAAGCGCACACCAGAGGACTGGGCTGCTGCACTAGACAACCTAAAATCATCGCAGCTAACGGGCACACCCGGCTCAGAGAAGGGCACACATGCTCTCGTGAAGTTCTGCTTCGACAAATTGGAGAGTGACATGGTTAGGGAATGCTTCCTGACTAGTGCGCTCTGGCCTGAGGGCCACAACATCTCCAAGGACGAGCTTGTCCAGTGCTGGATCGGGCTCGGCCTGCTCCCTGATCTTGCTGACATCGATGAGGCCCACCGGTTTGGGCACTCGGTGATCGCCATACTTGAGGCCGCGCGCATGCTGGAGCAGGGCGACAACCACCGCTACAACATGTTCCCCTCCGACACGCACGTCAGGCTCCACGACGTCGTCCGGGACGCGGCGCTCCGGTTCGTGCCTGACAAGTGGCTGGTCCGTGCTGGCGCCGGGCTTAGGGAGCCCCCGCGTGAGGAGGCGCTGTGGCGCGATGCCCGGCGTGTGTCCCTGATGCACAACAGCATCGAGGATGCGCCGGTGAAGACGGGCAGCGCCCTCCTGGAAGCGCAGCCAGCGTCACTGATGCTCCAGTGCAACCGTGCACTGCCAAGGAGGATGCTGCAGGCGATCCAGCATTTCACAAGGCTCACGTACCTGGACCTTGAGGACACCGGCATTGCGGACTCCTTCCCCATGGAGATCTGCTACTTGGTAAATCTGGAGTATCTCAACCTGTCCAAGAACCGGATCCTGGCGCTGCCAATGGAGCTCGGCAACCTGAGCCAGCTCAAGTACTTCTACCTGCGTGACAATTACTACATCCAGATCACCATTCCACCAGGGCTGATCTCGCGGCTCGGGAAGCTCCGAGTATTGGAGGTGTTCACTGCAAGCATCGTCTCCGTCGCAGATGACTACGTCGCGCCTGTCATCGACGACCTCGAAAGCAGTAGCGCGAGCATGGCATCGCTCGGTATATGGCTGGACAAAATCCGCGACGTGGAGAGGCTAGCTCGGCTTGCACCGGGCGTGCGCGCCCGGTGCCTCCACCTGCGCAAGCTGGAAGGTGCCCGCGCCCTGCAGCTGCTGTCCGCGGAGCACGCGCCGGAGCTCGGTGGTGTGCAGGAGGGTCTCCGAGAGCTGGTTGTATACTCGTCCGACGTCGAGGAGCTCGTGGCGGACGCGCACGCGCCGAAGCTGGAGGTGATGAAGTTCGGGTTCCTCACCAAGCTGCGCGTCATGGCGTGGGCGCCCTGCGCGTCGTCCAACCTCCGGGAGGTCGCCCTCGGCGCTTGCCACAGCCTGACGCACCTGACGTGGGTGCAGCACCTCCCCTGCCTCGAGACGCTCAACCTCAGCGGGTGCAACGGGCTGACGAGGCTTCTGGGTGGTCCCGAGGACGGTGGCAGCCCTGCGGAGGAGGTGGTCGTGTTCCCCCGGCTGAGGCTGCTGGCGCTGCTGGGGCTACCGAAGCTGGAGGCCATCCGCGGCGAGGGGGAGTGCGCGTTCCCGGAGCTGCGCCGCGTGCAAATGAGGGGTTGCCCGCGGCTGAGGCGCTTCCAGATGAAACCGGCGCGCGGGCAGGGCCAGGTGCGGATCGAGTGCGATAAGCATTGGTGGGACGCGCTGCAGTGGGTGAACGAGGACGTGAAGTCCTGCTTCGTCACCGTGTTCTGAAGTTGCCTCGGACGCGCAGGTTCAGTTTTGGCGCCAGTTTATTTGTATCAAACATTCTGCAGCTGAAGGTGCATAGGCGGGGAGGAGTATAACCCTGAAACAGCAATAAGACTTTTATTTGGAATTTTTTGTTTACAGAGGATCAATTTTCGGTGATTCATGTTCGATGTGTAATTGAACTAAGATACTCCATGCTTGCAGTTTCTGTCAATCTTGACATGTTTGATTACGCTGAAATACTCCTTAAATTGCTATTGTTATGACAACTCCAAACAATAGCAATTTGAAAAGAAAGATTTTAGTCAACACTTTTTTGTCGTAGGAGGTTAATGATGTGTTTTTGAAAACAAAATTTTGACTTATGATTACCTCAGCATTAACCTCCTACCACTAAAAGGTGTTCATATTTTTTTTTTTTAAAATTTTTAAGGATCAATTGGTTGATGCTTAGTAGCTTAATAGGTTTACCTTCTTTTGCGTAAATCTTGCTGTCATATACATCAATAAGTACATGAGCTAAGGGAGACACAGCGATAACGACATACGCTTTCATCGAGTGGCCATGGTGACAGATCTATATTGCTCACTGCTATATCGTCATTTGCATATGTTCTCATGCAGACACGTCAGCGAAGGATAGTGATGGTTCCGTGGTCGTGATGGGTTGAGATGGGCAGGAGGAAAGGGAGGCATGTGGTGTTTAGAGTCATGTGGGCCAATATGAGTGATCTCTAACCTTTGAATTTATTAGATGCAACTAAGAAGCATTTTGGTCGTCGAAGCAGGTTCAACCACCGGAGTGCCACGGCACCGAGGGAAAAACCAAAGTTCTTTTTTTATAATTAGCATCTTATTTTTTCACTTGATATGCATCACCTAGAAATAGTTATATACAGACACTCAGAGTCTTTTCAACAATAGCTTCACCGCTCATTTTGATATGTTCATTTGTGATAAAGATAATTCTAGTTGCAATTTGCTACATGCACTAATTTTAATTCCTCTTTGTTGGAGATAAATAGTTCCATGGGATCATAGGATAGGTTTAGTTAGTAAATTAAAGAGTAAAGATGACACTGATACCAAATGCTTAATAGATTGACAATTTTCGTCGGCATATTGTGGAATTCCGTAGTGGTCAAAAACTAAATAGGCAAAATTTAATTTTATACTATTATAACTTTATCAGTTTTAAAATATACCATTGGTAGGTAGGTTATCTATTTCAATAATATATAGACCATTATGACATATCTTAATTTTTGTAAATTTATAATGGCATATCTTAAATTAAAACAACGTTAAGGGCAAAAGCGTTAAATGCCCAAAGGCGACCCAAATTGCGCTCTATTTCCGCTAGCTGCCCCCACCTCTTCCGCTTCCACCCCTCCCCCAAGCAAACGATTGAAGCCCCATGGCCTCCCGGGTAATGAAGCTGCTCAACCACCAGCACAGCCGCGCCCTCGCCACTGCCGCGGAGGCTGCCGCTCGTCACGCGCCGCGTGGTCCTAGCGCCGCCGCCCTTGCCAAGGTAACCCAACGACGGGGTTTGTGCCTGAACCCCTTCTCTAAACTCTATGTGCTCTAAAGGTGTTCGACCGAATGCCGAGACCATTCTCATCGACAGCTCAGCTGCTCATTGCTTCCTGTGGTCTTAATGTGATGGATAGATAGGTTTAAGGATTACATTCAGCTGAAGCCTTGTGCCTTAGCACGGTGAATGTCAGTCTGTTCTGCTAGTCTCTTCATGTACATCTACGATTTAGCAAGTTAGCAGTGAGCACAGTGCTTAGTGAAAGTCTGTACAATATCAATTGCCACGAAACAGAATGTATTACTTCTTGTTCAGTACATACTTGAAAGTGTTTCTTTTTTTTTTGTAACACTTTCTTCTATTTTACTGCAGGATGTTATTGCAAAGGCTGAAGGTGTACTTTCAACTGTGATTCAAAGCATGTATTTAGTTGATCAAGTTTCCATTTGTTGAATCATCTATTTTATTGATCCTCTGGTTGTTGTTGCTTGTGAAATCACATCCGCTTTGTTGTCTGAAACCAAACCTGTTCCTGGTTCTGGAATATAGTAGTACATCTCCCACGATGCTTATTTACATTTGATTGAGTTCCTTCAGATATATGTTGACAAAGAAGATCAAAGAAAAACAACAGGAAAATCAATTATTGAACAGCTGTAACTTCTTATATGTCAACACAACCCAGATAATATTGGTTCAAGCGAAAGTTTTAGAAATAATATGTTTAGTTCAGCTTAACGTTTTGTTCCCACCTTTTTAGCTAATATAACTAGGATAGAATGCATATTCTGCTACAGTTTGTGATATTTCTTGATCTTACCAGAAAAATGAATTTAAAATAGCCCCCGTATACTATCATATATGCTTATGGAAAATTCCTTGAGTATCCACTTGTCATTGCAACACTGCATTGAGAACGAATATCTGAGATACTTAACACATGTCGGATGCGCTTGAATGAAATTACAAAAGGTTGAAACTACCTAACACATAATTTAAAATTTTCAGTTTATTTTCATACATGATTTCTCAGTTTATTTTGACCATGATCCCTTCAAATGAATACTATTTATTTGCTTTGTTGGCTGCTTTTGTGATATTGACTAACAATAATTGACGATGTGCGACAGTAATGCTGATGTATTTTCCTTTACAGCATCTCTAAAAAACTCAAGGCAGTTCATGATCAGGTCAAACCCTTCAGGGCCTCTGACTACTCATTATGAGTGCCACAGAGCATTTCCATCTTTGATAAGGCCATCGGCATCTTACTCCACACAAGCATCAGACCAGAATCCAAAAGAGGTATGTGCTACGTAGTTTTGTTTGCCAATTTAAATCATTCATTGTGTGCTGTTGCATGTCTTCACGCTTGTTTGTGATCGTTTTTCTGGTATAGGTTTTCATAAAGGTTCTCCATCTTTTGAACATTTTGCATTAACAACGGACAAAAAGCAATTAATGTATTATGCTCGTTATTTCAGTTCTCAAGGCACACTACTTTCTTCATGCAATATGTATCTTCCATATTGTGTGAACTCTCACCACTCACATCCCGCTACTCACATCAGCTAATCTTCTAACACAACCCTATGAACCAAACTTGACTTACACCTCTTTGATTTTTGTTATGGATCTTCCAGATTTCCATTCACTGCATGCATTGGAGTTCAAATCGAGCCCCTCAACAAGTTTAATTTTGCTGTTAGGTGCTTAGGTCCCATGAGGCCTTGACTATGTTGGATCTTGGCCTTGGCTATTCTTAGCAAATTAATTTAACATATTTTATTTGTACATGAATATTTATTCATTGAATTGCAAGACTAGTGCCTCTGCCATTTCACATTTTTGTGATATTCTCCCCTGAGGCCTTTACTACTTGTTGTCAGGCAAGAAAAGAATTGTCATCTGTAGAAGAAGAACCTTTTGATGCAATTACTGATAAAATACCTGAGAAGCCAGTGACATTTGCTGAAGGTGCTTCTTACAGTCTTGTGATACTTGCTGGACTTGGAATTGCCGCTGTGGCTGGTTATGCTGTGTTCAAAGAGCTTATATTCGAACCAAAAGAGTATGTCTCTGTTATTTGTTAAATTGCAAGATGCTATATGGCATAATTATTTGGTCAATTGCTTTTTTAGTGCACCTTGTATTGATGAATCCTACAAAAATAAAATATCCTTGTGTCTGATAAATGTAAAACTTTTTACTGGATTGTGGAGTCACCGTTCTCATATTCATTGTGTCTAAAAAAATGTTTGTTCAAAATATTTAATTTTAAATGGCAGCTAGTTAATGCATATGCACTGTTAAAATCCTGCAGGTACAAGATTTTTGGAAAAGCTCTATCAAGAATTCAAAGCGATAGCCAGGTTTTCGGTTGATAATGTCATCTATGTACTTTATTCTTGAGATGATTTTAGTTCTGTTCTTAGTAGTTTCATATGTTCTACCAGGTCACAGCAAAAATTGGCCACCCTATTACTGGATATGGTCATGAAACCAGAAACCGTGCAGCTCGGCAACGAATCCCGAATAAGATTTGGACAGATGAGGATGGTGTTGAACATGTGGAGGTAGCATTTTCTTGTCTCTGCTATCGTTTCTCCTTCCATTGTGCCTTTTTTCTTGCTCTTCAAGTCTTAATAGCAAAATCGACAACTTTACTATTGTGCTATATAACAATCTGTGGACAATTACTCTCTTAGAATTCATTAGGCCACAGACAACAGCGGGTCAATTACATCATAGGAAGAGCTTAAAGGTCATCTGATTGCCCTTTAGAAGCCTTACATGCTTGCAGATATCTTTTCATGGGTTGCATTTTATTTCAAGTCATCTAGTTTTCATAGTTGTTTCTCAATGTTTATATAAATGTCTTCAGGTAAACTTTCTCATCCGTGGTCCACATGGAGCTGGAAAGGTGTATTCAGAGATGTTCAAAGATAGTTCTGACCGGACATGGAAGTTCACATACCTTCTTGTTGACATTGTATCACCCCATCCTGCACGACTAATGTTAGAATCCTATGTTCCATCTTACACACCAGCATAAGGTCTGTAATGCAGCATGCTTTTTATATGCCTACATGCACATCGTATTTATACCTGCATGATTTCCTGTTTTGTGTCATCCTTTGCTCGTGTAACTTCTGAAATTTTATCTTAAAGAATAAATATTAAGTAGGGATAAGTCTACTTCTCCCCCTCAACTATTGATGGTTGTCTACTTCACCCCCTCAACTATAAAACCGGATATTTTACACCCTAAACTACCCAAAACCATTTAAATAACCCCCTAAAGTGGCTTTTAGAAGTGTTTTTGCCTATGTGGCAGTCCACATGGACAATGACATGGCAAGATAGTTTTAAAATGTCTCAAATCACATCAACGTTGTATTAGACTAAAAGAAATAAATATCAGTCATTAAATGAGAATAATTCAGATTTTTTTGGCACATTTTTCTTTTTTCATTGAGAAAAATTGCTTGATTGTGTCGTGGGATGAGAGCCAGTAATTATAGAGAGACGTATGCTTGAGGTTTATATTATGAAGAAGATAAAAAATACTTTTAGGATCAAGTGCAAGCGCGAGCTAATAAATGAGGTGATAAAAAAAATGATATAGCGCCATGTCATTACCCATGTGTACTGCCACGTAGGCAAAACCACCTCTAAAACCACTCAAGGGGGTTATCTAAACGGTTTTGAATAGATTGAGGGTGTAAAATATCCAATTTTATAGTTGAGAGGGTGAAGTGGACTAACATCAATAGTTGAGGGGGTAAAGTAGACTTATCCCTATTAAGTATGAGAAGGATAAAATAAGATAATTTTTACTGATTACTGGTACTGAACATTACTCTATTTAAATGAAGGCCATATGAATGCATGCCTGAAACAGTTTTTCATGATATATTGCTTAGGTCCTCCAATATGAGGAAACAACTGGGTACCATTCATATGCTGTTAGTTCAATTTCCTTCAACCTTGAATTCTCAAGTGATAGACGTAGAAGTTGATCTTGCTATCCAAGTTTTAGTTTATTAAAGGCTCTAACCCATAAGTCTGTTCTTTTAACATCATTTAGATACAACTATACGGTTAAATATCAATATTTACTGTGATTTTTATTTTCCCATCAGTACAATTTAGAGTTTGGTAATATCAGAAGATCTGAAGCAAGTTTTGACAAATCTTGGAGGATACCTG
>BCLG01002986.1:0-24293 GCA_001602295.1 Zoysia matrella
ATTTAAACAAAAAGCTAAGTCACCGCCCCGTTATAAATCTATCTTCCAAATTTTATATAAATAAATCTGTTTCAAATTTAGAGATAAGTCCAAAACAAACTTTGTTATTAATAAAGAGATCTATCATCCTACAAAGTTTCAAATTCATCCGAATTCGAGAAGTCAAAGTTTTGAGGCAAAATAGATGGTTGCTGCTGAGCAGTCCCATTATAAATCTGTTTCCAAATTTTGTATAACTAAATTTATTTCGAATTTGGATATGAGTCCAAAACAAAAGTTGTTACTCATGAAGATATCTATCATTGTCCAAAGTTTCAAATTCATACGAGTTCGTAAAGTCATGTTTTTAGGCAAAACAGATGGCTGCTGCTGAGTCACCATCCCGTTATAAATGTATCTTCCGAATGTTTTAGAATTAAATCTGTTTGAATATGAGTCAGAAACAAAAGTTGTTCCCCATGAAGGGATCTATCACCCTCCAAAGTTTCATATTCATCCGAGTTTAGAAAGTCATGTTATTGAGGTAAAACTGAAGTCTGCGCCAAAATTCAGGGAAAATTAGAAAAAAAAGGCCTTTTGTTTTTTGAAGCAGCAGCCTTATGTTTTGCCTCAAAAATTTGAATTTCTAAACTAGGATGAATTTTAAACGTTTTAGGATGATAGATATCTTCATCTAGAACAACATTTATTTTGGACTCATCTTCAAATTCGAAACATATTTATTTTTTCAAAAAATTCGGAAAACAGATTTATAACAGGACTGTGACTTAGCAACATCCATATGTTTTTGCCTCAAAAACATGACTTCTCAAACTCAGATGAATTTGAAACTTTGGAGGATGATAATCTTTTCATTAGGAACAAAGTTTGTTTTGGACTTATCTCTAAATTTGAAACATATTTATTTATACAAAATTCGGAAGATAGATTTATAATGAGACGCTAACTCATCTCCTATCTGAATTTTGAATTTGAATTCAAGTTCAAAATGTGAAATTTATAGATTTCTAAAGAAAATGGATGTGAAACAAAAAAAATATGTTTTGAATTAAAAAAATTTATCCACTGATTTCAAAGGTTTAGATTATTTTTTATGATTATTTCTCTTTCTAAAAAATTAAAATAAAATATGTTTTGAATTTTAAATTGGTCCTAAAAAATTTTGTTCCCTATAAAATGATTTAAAGCTCTGCGATGTTTTATTATTTTTTGAGGTCGTTAAGTATTTGTTTTCTACTTTAGAATAAAACCAGGCCAAATAAGGTGTCCATGTCAGCTGTTGTGCCATGTCAGCAATCCACGTCACTCTGCCATGTAGGACAAAACCGCCTTCGAAACTGCTCAGGAGAAAAAATGAATGGGTTGAAAAGTTGAGGGAGTCAAAAAAATCTGGTATTCTGGATGAGGGACAAAAGCCGAACGACCGCGATAGTTGAGAGAGGTCAATAGGACTTATTCTTTTTTTTTCCACATACACACGGTAAAATATCCTTAACAGAAATGTGTTAGACTACGCGCACACAGAAAAATGCATCTAGGGTTATATTTTTTACAAATCTGATAGATAGACCTCTTACAAATCCAACAGATGAGCACTTCTGTAACAACTGGGTTTTCTTACCTTTGATAAGACTCGATCTTACGTACTTTCGCCAATCTCAAGAGCTTGACACGCTCTTTTATCATAAGTGAGCAATCAAGGAACAATACTTAACGAGATCATATTTAAAACTTACTGAACATCTCAAGGTGGAACAAGGCTACCGAGAAATTAGGTACTGAAACAGCAGCGGAGGCAACGGGCGAGAGCAAATACCAAGACAAACCTCTTCCTTCACAGGCAGTGGGGACAACGGGCGAGAGCAAACACCAAAACAAACCTCTTCCTACACAGGCAACTCGAGTGCAGAAGCGAACGTCAAATCACAGCTGGGAAGCAGACGAGAAAGATCTTCTCGCTGACCTCTGAAAAACAATGACATGAAAAGCTGTGAGTACGTGAATACTCAGCAAACCGCGCGTTACCTAACAATAATGTATGCATGCAAGGGATAGTTTCAAGGGTGAAAGCTGGTTCAAATGCTAAATACAAGTTTAAACATTTTATTTTAAAGATGGAAGAAGTTTTATTTTTTAAACAGTCTAATTTTATTATCTTGCCCCGCAAGTATCTCTGTTATCTCGAACGGAGATTCATTTTAAATGCCGGTGTAATCTCCACACCTATCCACAGCTCAAAGGTCAGAGTCTAAAACATTTCAAAACAGAGGTAAAGGAAAGAAAACAAAACTACTCAACAAAGAGTACGTCTCAGGCAATGTCCTTCCAAAGGACGTGACAATGCACATTGACTGTAACTCTGCAGAGTGTATGTACTTGGACCCATAAGAAGTGCTCTCAAGAACCACCGTCGTAGTCCTAACGAACACACAAGACCTATCCACAATATTTAACTGGCGTTACCCGTTCTCTAGCATAGAGATCTCAGTAGCCTACGCTGTTGGGTCTTAGAGCTGTAAGGAGTCTACCACTGATTGGGTGGGGTATCTCGATCTCGTATAGAGAGTCATAACTCGACACCACACTAACACAACATCGTCAACCTACAGATTAACAACCAGTCTCGACAAACTTCAAGATCAAGCCTCTGCCTATATAGAGTAACGTGGTGTGTATGGTTGGCTACTTAGGGTACGAAGCTGAAAAGATTTAGTCCTTAATTGTCGAGGCAGGCTCTCTCTCCAATCTCAACTCCAATAACCAACAAACCTCTTAAAATGTCTAAGCCAGAACTTTACGTATACCCGCAACAGGTACGTCTAAAGAGACTTCTCAAGAGTTTTCCAACACCTTAAACTCCAGCCTGTCTTCGCTAAATAGTTTGTATAGAGTTATTTGCAAAACTCACATATTTAAATCACAGTTGGAAAACATTTAACACAAATTCATTTTTTATAGTGATAAACGTGAAGTATTATAAATATATGTAACTAAACGTGACTAAGCATAAAAGTAAAGTAGTACTACTAAGCAATCCTATGATTTATAATATGTGGAAGGATAAATAGGTACAGTTTAAAAATATTGGTAGCATATTTTAAAACAGTTGACATGTAAATTATAGTTTCAAACAGAACATACAGTTTAAAAACTAAGATCAAAGTTTAATCAAAGAGCGTTACTTGCCTTTGAGATCTAAGTCGAGATCCCGGCTAGCAGTGATAAGATTTTATGCATTCAAAGTACACCTGTCCGGCCGCTTGCTCTTCGAAAGAAAAGGGAAGCAGAATCCAAGACCTCTTCTGTCTCAACTGCAGTCTGCAGCACTAACTCTTCGACATCTCGATCTCCGATGTGAACCGGTCCATGGCCGGCCGTGGCAGCACGACGGGCATGGCGACAGCATCCTCCCCTCCATCCCTGACGGCGACGTGGTAGCTCACGGAGAACAGCGTCTCCATCGGACCACCGTACACGGGCTCGGCCCACCCGAAATCGACGCGTTGGAACCCGGCATGTCTGACGTCCGACACGACGTACTTCTTCAGCGCGATGCACGGGCAGCCGCGGAGCACGAGGAGGTCGAGCAAGGACCGCACGCAGTCCGCATCCACCATCTCCGCGTCCCGCACCAAGTCAACGGCGTCGCCCAGAGACCCCTCGAGGAGGGCCCTGGCCGTGGTCACCACCGCCGGGAACACGCACGCGTTGCCGTAGTAGCCGGCGGGGAGCGCTAGTTCCGGCGTTGTTAGGAGTAAACCACGTCGTGGTGTTAGTTCCAGGTGTGTTCGTGCGTGCGTGCAGTGTAGTGTGCGTCGAGTCGTGGACGAAGTTCGAGCTTGGTCTGTTTGACGATGTTCTGTAGTGGTAGTCAGGTCAGTGGAGCACGAGGCCAAGTTGTTGACAGTGCACGTGGGTTACTAAGGCGTAGTGTGGGCTGGCTCATGGTGAAGGTGTCCAAGTCTCACGGAGGAGCAACGGCTCACGAATGAGAAAAAACGGATCGCTGCGTACGTGCGCAGCAAGACAGCCGGAGTGGAAGCGTGAGCGCTGCGTCGTAGAGTTTATAAAAATGGTCAGTAATCTTTGTGTTGGTGTGTGTCACAGAAGAATATAAAGTTGAGGCGTATGTGTGCCGGGTGTTTGTGTGCCATATCTAATGTGTGTCTTCAACCTTCCGCCAGTGAGTGTGTGAGTGCGTTAGTCATCCCTGTGATCCAACAGGCGCTCGAGTCCTGAAGTTGACGATGACCACCAGCCGGACCTCATCAGCCGGCGGGAGCTCCAGCGCGGCGACGCGCGCGCGCCACAGCGCCGCCGCCAGCGTCTCGAACGACGTGGCCGTGGCTCGGCGGTTCGGAGGAAGGTGGTTCTTGATTGCCGCGACGTCGGCTGGGCTGAAGGTGAAGGTCCGCATGACCATCTCGCCGGGCGGCGGCGGGACCGGTAGCGCGACGTCGAACTCGCGGTGAGGGAACGTTGGAGTTGGAGGCGTGCGCGCCTGCAAGAGCTCGCGGTACCACGCGGGCGCGGTTGTTGGCGCCGGGAGGCCGCGGGCGTGCTCGGCCACGGCCGACAGGAACTGCGCCAGCCCGGTGGCGTCCATCATCGTGTGGTTCAGGGATAAGCAGCAAGGGGCTGTTCAGGACGCCACCGGAGCCATCGACGTCGAGCAGCAGCTGCTGACCCACGCGTGAAAACAGCGGCCTGAGCCCGACCTTCTCCATCTCCTCCATCCGCACGTCCGCGTCAGCCTCCACGAACAGCACGCCCTCGCCGGTGCAATCGACCACCAGCTTGCGCCCCGCGACCTCCCTCACCCGCCCGGCAAGCGGGTAGTACGGCACCAACGCCTTGCCGACCGCGCGGCGGATCACGGCCGCCGGGTCCCAGTCGGAGACTTCCGCGCCGCGGTAGAAGAAGACGAACGGCACGTGCATGCGGAGGACGTCCTGATCGTCGGTGTCGGAGAGGCGCTTGGTCTCGCGCGGCGTCGGCGCCGCCGGGGCGACTAGCGACGGTTCCCTCCGGCGGCGCACAGCGAAGGTGAGCGCCGTCGCCATGGATGGATGATGACAGTGGGTAGAGGACTGGAGGTAGCTAGGACGTGCTCCGTTGCTTGCTCCGTGTCACTACGCTGGCAGCGATCGCTGGAGAACGAACTGAAGAACACAACACGAACACGAGTGGACACGAGTGTATTTGCGCTGCGATGAAGCTGCTGCCTTTTCTGAGGTTTTCTTCGCTCTTTATTGACGCGTACCACAGAAACAAACTGGGATCATGTCCACGTTCGACATAGCGGCGGGATCACGTCCTCCACAAGACTCGGAAAATGGGTGCATGTCCATGACGCACGATGCGGACGGCGCGAGTGAAGCTTGCCACATCCTCTGACTACACGCACGGCTTCATGGGCTCATGCGGCACTAACTGAAAACAACAAACAAACTAAAGACCGAGTACAAGATTTGATAATATCTAACAAATCTCCCCTCAAAACTTGTACTCACTGAATGTTGACGAGGCCGATCCTTGATCGAAGCTCCAAGAACCTGATGCACCCAAGCGGCTTTGTCAAGATATATGCTAGCTGATCATGTGTTCCCACTGATTCGACCTTCACCCTATCTCTCTTGACGCAGTTCCGAATGTAATGATACTTTGTGTCTATGTGCTTGCTACGATCATAAAAAATAGGGTTTTTACTGAGCATAATTGTTGACTGATTGTCAATTTTCAAATGGAAGGTGTCAGCTTCTTCTTCTCCCCTGAATTCAGCTAGCAGTCGGGCCAGCCAAATCCCCTGACATGTGGCCGTTGTCGCCGTGATATACTCTGCTTTGCAAGAGCTCAACGCCACAACCTTCTGCTTCTGGGACTGCCAGGTGATCAGGTTCTTCCCAAGGAAAAACATCGCTCCCATTGTACTTCTAAGAGTATCAATGTCACCTGCAAGGTCACTGTCACTGTAACCCATCAAATTTGCTGAACCATCCTTCCTCCTGTAACAACAACCATTGCCAATGGTGCCTGCAATATATCGTAGTATCCTCTTCATTGCAGCTTGGTGCTCTACTGTTGGAGCCGACATGAACCTGTTGATGTACCCAACTGAGAAAGCCAAGTCTGGGCGTGAATTCACCAGGTAGCGCAGTGACCCAACAATCTTCCTGTACTTTGTAGCATCAACTGCAGGGGATGAGCTCGACTTCCTGAGTTTCAGTCGAAGTTCCATAGGAATTTGGCTTGGGTTGCATCCAGCCATTCCCGCCACTTCCAATATTTTCTACGCATAGGCGCTCTGGTTCACCATGATGCCTTCAGCGGTTTGGTTCACCTCCAACCGGAGGTAGTATTTGAGCAATCCAGATCACTCATCTTGAATGTTGACTTCATCTGGTCCTTGAACTGCACCAGTTCTTGGACATCTCCCCCGGTGACGATCAAATCGTCGACATACACACCCACAATCAACTGGTGCTCACCAGACCCACGCAGGTACACTGCATGTTCAGAATTGCTTCGCAGGAATCCAAGTGAGATGAGAGAGGAATCCAGCTTTGCATACCATGCTCGCGGAGCTTGACAAAGTCCGTAGAGCGCCTTCACCAGTTTCAGCACCTTGTGCTGCTGTCCTTCCACCTCAAAACCAGGCGGCTGCTCTACGTACACCTCCTCCTGCAAGTCTCCATTGAGGAAGGCCGACTTGACGTCCATATGATGCACCAGCCATCCTTCTGAAGCAGCATGTGCCAGCAGGAGCCTGACAGACTCCAACCTAGCCACCGGCGCAAAAACCTCGTGGAAGTCGATGCCTTGACGCTGAACATAACCCTTCGCAACGAGACACGCCTTGTACTTGGTGATGTTCGCGGCAGCGTCGCGCTTGATCTTGTACACCCACTTGAGGCCGATGGGTCGCTGGCGTGGTGGCGGGTCAACCAGCTTCCAGGTGCCATTGGACTCGATCGACTCAATCTCCTCGATCATGGCTTGACACCAGCACTGCTGCTCCTGGGCTTCCGCGAGAGACGCAGGTTTGTTGACACATGCCATTAGGAGATCTTCAAGATCTCGCGCTGCCTGCCTGGGGACGTCCGCCGGACTGAGGACCTCGTCCACGGTGCGGAAACGTAGTGGCGCATCATCGTGGTCGCTGTCCAGCAGTTCGGAGGTAGGCATGGACGCTCCGCGAGTAGTAGGCACACCGGAAGTCGCTGGAGCTGGCGTCGCTGCCGTCGACGTTGCAGTGTCGATGTTCACGGAAATGATGACGCTTGGCTGCTGCACTGAGACATACTCAATCTCAAAATCTTGATCAAAGCCAGAAGACTGCTCACCACTCCACTTCCAGCAAGCTTCTTCATCGAACACGACGTCCCTCGTGACGTGAACGCGCCGCGTGACCGGATCATAGGCACGATATGCCTTGGACCCTAGTTTATATCCCACGAAGATCATCGGGTTGCTCCTGTCTTCAAGCTTCTTTTGGTGTGGTGCCATCGGCTTGACATGCGCGCTGCACCCGAACGTGCGAAGGTGCTGAACTCCTGGCGTCCTCCCATGCCAGAGCTCGAAGGGTGTCTTCCCGTTTATTCCCTTGCACGATGTCCTGTTCAAGAGATATACAGCGGTACTTACAGTTTCGCCCCAGAACATACCAGAGAGGTTCTTGGCCTTGAGCATGGAACGTGCAGTGGCCACCACGGTCTGATTCCTCTGCTCGATGACGCCATTCTGCTGAGGCGAGTACGGTGCCACGTATTCTCAATCAGTGCGCAGCGCCCGGAGCTTGTTCCCGCTCTCCAATTCCGCTGCAGCTTGGATGAGCTTGATGGCCGCTCCGGCTCTGTCTTTGGTCGGGAGAAGTGTCAGCCACATATACCGGCTGTAGTCGTCGACGACGAGGAGGAAATAGCGGTTGCCACTTGGGGTCGCCGATGTTACTGGTCTGCAGAGGTCGCCGTGCACTCATTTCAGCTGGCTCGATGCGCGATACAGGGCCTGGTGAGGAAATGGAGCGCGCCGCTGCTTGCCGGCGAGGCACGCATTGCAGACTTGCTCGATCTGCTCAAGGATCGGCAATCCCTGCACCAGCTGCTCCCTTCCCATCTTTCTAAGCGCGTTGAAGTTGGCATGCCCATATCGAGCGTGCCATCGCCATGCGTTCTCCTTGGCACGAGGAGTCAGGCACACCAGCTGTGCAATGTTGATGTTGAGCACATAGAGCCGATTCGTACCTCAGTGTATCTTGGCAAGTAGGCGTCGCTCTTCATCCTCAATACGCATGACGCCGTCCTCCACCAGTACTTTGTATCCGCGTTCATCCAGTTGCCCGACACTGATTATGTTGGCGGTGAGGCGCGGAATGTAGTAGACGTTGTCGAGGGCGTGGTGTTCCCCGTTCTTGCAGGCGAGGAGAACCGTCCCACAGCCTTCAATCTTTGACACCGAGCTATCACCGAACCTGACATTTCTGGTGACCCTTGAGTCGATGCTGGAGAACGCCGCCGGTGAGCCTGTCATATGGTTTGTTGCCCCGGTGTCCAGCACCCATTGCCGCGGCGCCTTCGGCTCCGCTGCCCCGCCCACGGTGAGTGCCTCTTCGACCGAGAGTGTGGTGGCGGCTATGACCCGGTCCGCCGTTGCTTCCGTCGCTGA
Source organism: Zoysia matrella (assembly GCA_001602295.1). NCBI lineage: Eukaryota > Viridiplantae > Streptophyta > Magnoliopsida > Poales > Poaceae > Zoysia > Zoysia matrella. The sequence continues at coordinate 8,665 of BCLG01002986.1, forward strand.
TCCGCCAGCGACAGGCACTGTCGCGGCGTGATTTTGATTTGAATTCGGTGAGGGCGCGTCGACTCCTGCCTGAATGAAAAAGCAACATTGCCTCCTCCTCCTGGGCCACGTGAGCCTGCTCAACCTTGGGCTTGCTGCAACACTCTCTGGCCCAGTGGCCCTTTTTACCGCAGCTCCTGTAGACGTTGTTTGGGCCGGCCCAGCTCGAGTGCGATTCGGAGTTGGCATTGCCGCCTCGTCCTTTGCCACGGCCGCCGGACCCAGAACTCCACCCAGACTCATGCTTGGTCATCTTGCAACGCTCACGCCACTCCTCCTCAGTGACGTAGAGTTTGCCCCCTGCACTGGCGGCCGGGGCTGGCTCGAGCCTGTCCTCCGCGGCTCTCAGTCGACCTGTGACATCTTCGACGGACAACGTCGACAGATCGAGTAAGGTTTGGATGGCGACCTTCTGTTCTTCAATCGAATCACCAAGGAGGTCCAATTGATTTGCCATCCCAGTGAGCCGGAGTGCACACCGCCTCGCCGTCCTTGAATGCGATGGTCTTGAATTCCCTCCGCACCTTCTGCGCCGTGGACTTCCGAATACGCTCGTCGCCGACGCGCATCGTGGTGATGCAGTCCCACGCCGCCTTTGCCGTGTCCTTGTTCCCGACGGTCATGTACATCTCCAGAGGGACTCCACTGCAGACTGCCTCGATCGCCATGCGATCTTCAACGTAGTCGTTCGTGCCGAATTCGACGGCGTCCCAGAGACCACGCGCTTGCAGCTTGATCTTCATGACCACGGCCCATTGCTCGTAGTTGTTCTTGGTTATGACCGGATAGTTTCCCGATCCTCTGGCCTCCTTCACCACGCGGTGTATCACCAGCCCGTGGCTCTGGTTCCTGCCACTGCCCGTGGCCTGGCTGCCGGAATGAAGCGAAGGGGAGCAACTGCGTGGCGCTCGTCGACTTCTTGGTGCAGGAGAACATCCGCGAGGCATGATGATGCTTGATCACTCACTTCGCGTTGGACCTGGCTCTGATGCCAATTATCAGTTCGCCGGCAGCGATCGCCACAGAACGAACTCAAGAACACAACATAAACACGAGTGGACACGAGTGTATTTGCGCTGCGTTGAAGCTGCAGCCTTTTTCGGGGTTTTCTTCGCTCTTTATTGACGCGTACAACAGAAACAAACTGGAATCGTGTCCACGTTCGACGCAGCGGCGAGATCACGTCCTCCACAAGACTCGGAAAATGAGTGCATGTCTCTGACGCGGACGAGGCGGACGTCACGAGTGAAGCTCGCCACGTGCTCTGACTACACGCACGGCTTCATGGGCTCGTGCGGCATTAACTGAAAACAACAAACAAATTAAAGACCGAGTAAAGATTTAATAATACTCTTTTTATTTTTAAATATAAGTATTTCTAGACTTAGTCAAAGTTAAACTTTATCAAATTTAATTAATAATATTTATAAATTTAAATAATTTTTAATATAAAAAATTACATATTATAAAAGTATATTTCTCGAAGAATCTAGTTAAAGTTAAAAAAATTTAATTTTATCTAAATTTAAAAATAATTTATATTTAGGGATGGAGGTAGTATCTAACACTCCGGGCTCCGGCCGGCAAGAGGCAATGGGCACTGGTTTCCGTCGGACAATGTGTGGGGGGTGGTTTACTTTCTATGCATAGTTAATTCTTGGAGAGGACGCTGCCGGCAATGTAGAAGCATGGCCACATGCTCACCCTGGACAGATCGCCATCAGGTCCATCACCGCTGAGGCGCTGACCAGTAGTGATAAGTACCAGGCCCGGCCACTGGCGGGACACGTCGACCTGAGCGTCCGGCGGTGGCGGTGGGGTGGCCCATGGAAGACGACCAGCGCGTCGAGAAGCTTCGCTGCCCATGGCCCTGGCGAGGCCGCCAACCAGGGCATGTCGGTAACGTGCCGGCCGCCGACGATGACCAAGCTGGCGCCTGGCAGTGGCGGACGAGGACGAGTTGCAGTTGGGAGGGGGCTCTACAAGGTGAGAACCAAAAATTCATTTTGGGTACGAGAAGTACTTGTATAACTTCCATACAAGTTCTCATTTTTATTTACCTTTGACTTTTTAGCCGTACATGTAGTTTTTTTTTTTGAAAAGAAACGCAGTACGGTTCATGTATCATAATACTCCTTCAGAATTCAGATTGTTTCTTTACGGTTAGGACAGGATCATCAGTTCAAATTCGAACTAATAAACATGTCTTAATGTCAAAATTTTTCATTGAGAAATAATGCATTGCATAGAAAAAGAGGCAGTCGTGGTTGCAGCGTTGATCCAAATCCGACGGTCAAAAACAAGAACAACACTGTTGCATAAAGTCACTGTGGCGAGCCGTCTTGCCCGTTTGCTGCTCTATTAGACGGATGAGATCGGTTAAATAAAAAAGAGACGACATCCCGTGTAGTCCCTAACTTGTACGAGTAGGTAAGGGCGTGATTGGCTCCTGTATCTCTGCGCCAAGCTCTGTTTGGTCAGCCTCCCGTTTCTCCGAGAGCAGCTTGGACAAGCTTTTTGCATGCGCAACGCCCGGCTCCGATCCTCACAAAAGTGAACGAACACAGCTCATTGCACGCGGAGAGCTAGACTGACGCTGGCTTGCAACACCCAACCAATCAACCTCCAACTGCACCAGCTCAATCAAGAAAGAGGTGTTTGGTTGGTACCCATCTTTTTCTGAAATAGTCCACCTTGTCGAATCAAAATTCTTCACGTGGCATATTCATAAATTTATTCTTCCCCCGTGCAAGTTCAACGTGCTTAGTGAATCAATGCGCCACACAATTCTCAAACCATGGTCTGGTTCTAGTAACAAATCTAGCTCAAGGATCTGGAGTAAGCAATTTCTCAAGCAAAAGGTAACCATGGCTGGTATTTTTTAGCAAGAAGACATGACGACAGCGGTCGTGGAAGCTGTGTGAAATGAAAGATTTGAAATGTGCAAATGCACGAAATTGGAGGGATTCGTATTTGATGCGATGCAAAAGTTAAGAGTCTCGCTTTTGACGCCGGTGATGCTGCGGCAACGCACAGGGCCGCCTTGGCCTCCTGCACCTGCTCCACCACCTCGCCCAGCGAACGGGCCAGGAGCTCCCCAGCAGTGGTCACCACCACCGAGAATATGATAAATTTAAAATATAATTTTATATGATAAAATATTATTAATTATACATTATTAACAATCAAAATAATAAAAGGTTGACTTTGACTAAATTTAAAAATACTTATATTTTAGAACGAAGAGAGTAAATGTTATAGGACTTGATAATATTAATGCTCTCTATTACATCCAACGGTCATGAAGAATATGGGTATCATTTGTTACGATCTAGGCTTTATTTGGCACAACTTGTCGGGATCGGAATCACATACCCCAGGTACTTGACAGCCTGCACTCGAACGCGTGAAGCTCCGGATTAAGGGTCGGTAACCGCGCGATCCGACCTCAAGGCAGCGATCTACGACGGCCAAGTCTTAGCCGCCCTGAGGCGCACGAAGACTCCGACCTCTGAAAACCGACCCCTAGGGAGCGACCCCCGGGGTAGGTACGGTGTAATAGCACATTTACTCCGATGACCAACCACCATCCGTCCCGACGGGACGGGACGGGATTCACCACGGCGACACCTCAACAGAAAGCTGCAACGGCTGCTGGACAAGACACGACAACACTGAAGTCGGCAGAGCAGTACCGGACAGGCGCCATAGTGCCCGCCGCTGCGCGCGACGCGACGGGTCACGACCACGCCAGGACGAAGCGAAATGATGGCGACAACAGCGAAAGGGCCCACCTGTCGGCGAGACGGCAGGATCGTGTAGGACCCATCCCTTGTAACCCCGGCCCCCTCTATATAAGGAGGACTCGGGGAGCGATAGAGACAGATGACACAAGATAGCAAATCCAAAAGACCACGAAGAACAAACCAACGAACTCGACTAGAGTCTAGGGTCCTTGCATTCCGTCTGGCAAGCATCCCCACTCATCCACGCTCTAATCGCCCTTCATCCGTTCCGGATACTCTCGCGAAGGGAGAATCTAGTCCTTGTAACATTATCATCGAGATAATCCGCTCCCTGGACGTAGGCTATTACACCGCTCGAGGTAGCCTGAACCAGATAAAAAACCCCTTTGAGTCTTTCTTAGACTAGGCCACATCGAATACGAAGGCACACCGCCCCTACGATCGTATATTTGTACTGTGCCGGTGGTCAGAACGCCGACACAACTTATTCGTATAAATAAGCAGAAGTTGTGCCAAAAAATAAACTTATTTTACAGCTTATTAGTTTAGTAACTTCTCAGAATAAACTAAATAGCAACTTATTTTTTCAACTTCTATAAAATTTTCATGGGAGTTGGATCCTACAAAATTTTTTCCTAGCCACTAGTTTTCACTTGGAAAACTGAGTACCAGGACTGTGACCCCACGCCAACCAGGTATGCAGACCCATGAACCATTTAATGGATGGTACCTCAATCAAAAAGCTAATAACAAGAGCTATAGCAAGATATAACGGGTTATAGCGGCTAATTTGTCCTACGAAGACAAATAGCGCAACTGTCAAAAATTAGCTATAGGGGCTAGCTATAGTTTCGCTATAGCCGACTATTTGTTTCGTGGATGCAGACACGTGCTGGCCCCCGACGATGGCCACGCCGGTGGACGATGACGTGTTGCCGTTGGGGGTGGTGGTGGTGCCGTTCAAAATCTCAAAGCGGAACGGTAGGCTATACGTTCGAGGAGAGGTAATTTGACTGCCTCAACAAAAACGCATGAAAACCAAATTTTCATTTTGCGTCCGAGAAGTACCTTTGCCAAAGCATGTGAGCTTCTCCTGTACTCCTTCCATACTCATATTTCATCCTTTTGGACAATTATCCGGATCTTCAAAGCATAACTTTGACTTTGATTTTTCTAAAAATATTTATCAAAAAGTTATGTATGTATACTTTTATGAAAGTATTTTTAGAGTAAATTTCCTAGAACTACATATACTTCGATAATATTATCAGAAAACTACAAATTAAAAAATTAATTTCACAAAACTACACATTTGGTGCACAATTTATCACAGAACTACATGTTTTAGATTTTCTCTTCACAAAATTCCAACTGGGGTCCACTTGTCAAGTTTATGGGCTAAGAGAAAGAAAACTAAAATCCGTAGTTCTCTGATAAAATGTTTCGTAAAATGTATAGTTTTGTGAAATTGATTCTTAAATCTGTAAATAATTGCCAAAGTACTTTTAGTTCTCTGGAATTTACTCTACTTTTTAAGACAAATATAGTCATATGATTTTTATTTTTTCAAACTTAACAATTTAAAATTTATTTATAATTTATATTCCTAATATGTGACCACAGCAAAGTTCAAAACGACTATAAGTACAGAGAGAGTACAAGTTCCATACAAGTTTTCTTTTTTCTTTTTGACTTTAAGAGCAGTACATGCAGACATTTTTCTTAGAAGAAACAAGTACTTCTTATTGTTTATTTACACTAAGATCCAGTTTCAACTACTCTGCAACTTAGGCAGCTGTAGCTGCAGCATTCGATCCAAATCCAAGGGTAAAACACTGAACCGCTCCCGTTATTTACTGTAGTGATTCATCTGGGCGGTTCGCTGCTCTATTGGGCGGATGAGATCTGGTGCAGTCTCCAACTTGCCAGTAGGTACTGCACTGCACGGGAACACTCCGAAAAAGTGGTATTTGGTTGGTATCCAAATTCTTTGCTCAATCGTAGCCCCTTCTAAATTCTTCTTAACCGAGTCAAGAGCTGAGATAAAAAAATATTGGACTGACTTTAATTAAATTTTGACTTAAATTAAAAAAGACCAAAACATACCACGTTAGCATCGCTAACTAATGTTGGGTTCTAGTATATACTCTAGTATAAATTATAAATGGTCGTTTTGTACAATGTTTTGGTCAAACATTAATAATATATAAAAATTACAAATTGTTTTTAATTTGTTAGTTTTATAAATGTGAGTCCAATGACTAGATTTGTCTTAGTATACATATTTTTTTTTGCGATAGTATACATATGACTTTAATAAATATTTTTATGGAAAATGAGGTCATTTTGAACACCAGGAGGGAGTATTTATTTGTTGGCGTTCGGTGCCATTAATCATTACTGTAGAGCCAAAAGTAACATTGGTATTAGCTTTTAAATAAAATAAAAATCAATAGTTGACTCTACCTTTGTGTAGCTCACAATGCAGGAGGCTTGAAATCTTTTTGTGATATCCGTGGAGCATTAGGTCTCCTATGGAATACAAATATTTAATACTAGGAAAAAACGTAGATTCAAAAAAAAAATCCAAAAGTGGTCTCATGTAGGAATATTCAAAGATGATAACTTGAGTTGTTCCAACAGTTTCCTAAAAAATCCATTACCAATTTCATCATCGTATCACGGTGGTGCCCCCCTTCCCCATCCACCTCCGCAAGCTCTCAGAGCATTTTCAACAATTCTCTAAAAAATCATCTCATAAAGTATCTTTTGGGGGTTAGCAAAAAATTTGAGATCTATTTTAATCATCTTCTTCAATAACTTTTTTAAATAATAGTTTAAATTTGAGCCAAGTGAATAACCAATCTCACGGTTAGTTGCACGAAAGATAGGATTAGAGGCTAAAAAAATTCCCAAATCTACTTCAAAATAAGAAATTTTTTAAGAATACTCAAAAGTAAAGAGGTATTTAGAAAAGCTGTTAGAGAAGATTCTTGATACATTTTCCTCATAATTTGTTTTAGAGAAAGTTAATGGGAATCTTTTAGAATTAGAACCCTCCTCCGCCAGTGCCAGAAACAATCTCTCCAGCCATGGACGATGGCGTCAGGGCCCTCTTGCCCTCGACACTCCCCGTCCCTGCTTCGCTGCCGAGTGCCGACCTCAATGTTGCGACGATGTACCTAGCCTCACCATCCTACAATGCAAGCCAGCACTCTCCAATAGCGACCAGAGCAGCGCCCAGGACGACCGCCGACTCGATGGTAACTAAGGCTGACCTTGCCGTTAAGTAAATTTCTTATTAGCCATCTAAAAAATTTGTAGTTTCATACCAGCAACTCAAAATTTTGAATTTTCTTATCAATCACTAATGTTAACTTTTTTTTATTCGTCTGAAATTTGAAAAAGACTTTTCTACCTTTCTTTCAATTTGTCTTAAATTTATCATTACTCATTTGAGTGGATGTTATTTAGTTTTTGGGGCATCTAAAATTTCACAAGGAAAAAATTTACTTACAATTCAAATTTTAAAATTTAATCTGAATTATTTTATTTATTTTTAAGCTTGTGGACCATAATATGAATTTGTGAGATAAAATTGATTCTTAAAACATTCATTGAAATAAGTAATGAGAAAACTTAATAAAAAATGATTGAGGGGCAAACAAGTATTTTCAAAACTTTAGATGTATAAAAGTGACGAATAAAAGAATAAAGTTATTATTAACTATGGATAAAAAAATTCAAAATTTTAAATACCTAATAAAAAATCAAAAGTTTTTTCATTGGGTAATAAGGAGCGCCAGCAACCGGGCTTGGCTTACCTTGAGGCTTGAGATACGCGCGGGCCAGTGCGAGCGATATGCTCTCTTAAATTGATGTCGGGTACTTTTAAAGATCAACTTGATCACTTGGTCTTATTTAAAAATTTTGTGTAAATGTTTAAAATTTGAAGTTGTAATTCATATAACTGTAATAATAAATTAAATTATAATAAAATATATAATATTTATCAAAAAAATTTAAATAAAATAAGTGATTAAAGTTGATCTTTGAAGTTAATGACACATTAATTTAAAAACGAAGGAAGCATGTAAAGTGCCGGAAGCGGAGGTGGCAGGTGGCGCTGTGGCTGCCGAAGGCGCTGACGTCGCGACGGCCGACGACGACCACCTCCGCCACGTCGAAGGCCGTCGCTTAGGCTCCGCACCAGGGTACCGGAACGGCGGAACGTTGCGGACCACCACCACCACGCTCTCCACGGTGACGTGGTGTCGCTGGACGCCGACCTCGACGAGGAGCGGCACTTCGCGTTTCACCGACGTGTGGGCCCTAGAACTTTGCAGTTTTTGTGATCAATCAACAAAACGGGTTTATACAATTCGTAATCACGGCAATATACATGAGATTCAAAACGTCGTTGCGAATTTTGACTGCACCAAAATACCAGCAGTGCCAAACATGTTGGGCATGTTTGTTTGTGTTATCATTCCTATTATTAGCTGTTGTTCCTATAGCTCCAGCACAAACAGCTAAACGGATCAAATGTCTTAACTAATAATAAACTACTAAAGCTTCGTTTGTTTGGCAGGGCTTTTTCACCGACTTTTTGATCGGCTTAACTGCATACATATCAAACAGTTCTCGGAGGAGCTGTTACCCTTTTTTTAAGAAGAAGCCGCAAAACGGTAGCTTTCCTGGCTCCTCCATCTGACATGGCAACGAAGTTGAGATATCTCCCCGCTGCCCTTCTCTCTCTCTCGCCTAACGACCTGGCCGCAACTCACAAAGTTATTTGGCTCAACGATTTCACCACCGGCCACCACATGCGATCCTTGGCAGTGCGACCTGACCGTAGGCAACCTCCAGTACTCGAGTACTCAATCGGATATCATGAGTAATTTTTTATATTTTTTAATAATTAATTTGATATAATATACTACTATTTTTATTTAAATTGTAAATTTGTTTAGGTTCAATGGGTATAAAAATTAATTCTAAAAGTATAAGAGTAGTATGGACAATTGGTTATATTACTCAGTTAAAAAAACAGAAAAAGCCACAAGAGAAGCCAGAGACAAACATTTTTTAAGTAGTCAGAGCTAGAGCTGTAAAAACTTTCTTTTAAAAAAATAACTAAAGTCAAAGCCGTTTTTAAGGAGCCAGATCTCTGTCAAACGAGATTTAAATTATGATGAAGCTAACACACCATTTGGACCTGTTTGATTTAGAATGAGATCAGAGCGAATTGTATTGGAATAAGGGAATCAAATCTTTTAAAAAAAGAACAATGTATTTTAATCCATCCATTCCCCCTCTAATCTCGTGAAACCAAACGAGCCCGAGCCGAGCTTAGACACGAGCATGCGGGATCCAAGCTGAGCAGTGAGCACTGCTAGTCCAGCGGACATCCTAAAACCGACAGGCCCAGCCAGAAAGATCAAGGGGTTGTTTGGATTCCGACTGAATGCACGGCACCAGGCACCAGTGTCTCACTCGCGCCGGGGCACACATATGAACTACCCTGCCGCATTAAAACATGAGCCCGCCAAACTTTGAAAGAGCACCAACGCTAATCCAAACGGACACCAAATCAACCTTGGCGTGCGTGGGCGAGGCGAAGGCCTTATTTGGTAGAGTTTTTTTTTTAATGGCTTTAACTAAAATTATATTAAAAATAATTTAGAAAAACTATTTCTCCTTCTTTTTAGAAAAAAACTGAAGATAAAACTAGAAGCTACAAAAATATAGCTTCGCTGTGACTTCTTCGTCCACGTGACATTTTTCTTTATAAACTACTCTTACGATATAGAAAAGCCTAAAAAAAACTGTTCTACCAAATATTTTTTAAAGAGTCAAAGCCAGAGTCATAAAGCTTTTTTTTCAAAAAAATCAGAGACAGAATCTTTTTAGAAGAGTCAAAACCTACCAAACAGGGCTGAAGTTTGGCAGACTCACATTGGCATGCATCGAAATATACCCACTCCACAGGTTGGCCTTTAACATACGACCCAAGCTGAGCACTGCTAGTCTAAAAAATGTCTGCAGCGGTGCATTGCGAATGAAGTGTGGAGTATGTATGGCAACCAAACAGCAAGCAGGTTCAGAGAATGACGCTCTCCACTCCAGTCAACTACTATGTTTAGGTTATGCACTGTCCCTGACATACATTCCATGCAAAACCTAGCTCAATGCAACATGGATTAAGTAGAAGGCAACAGAGATAGATTAAACTGCTGCATCAAAAGTAGGGTCAAACAAGCGCCACCATGACACAGATCCATTTGCCTGAGAAGAAAGGGTTAGTGTGCAGCAAGAAAAATGGTGTATCCATAATAACCAACCCACAATCCATTATCCATGGATACCATACGATATTCGGTGATGTATATTATTGTCATGGGTCAACCACTCACTCGGTCGACCCATTATTCTCTCCAGTTTCTCTCCATCAATTCAAGAAGACCAATCCAAGGTAAACCAAAACGGAAAACAAAAAAAAGGTATATGTGAACTCTAGGAGCCCACGGAGCGGGCGCACACCCTTCGCTGAATGGGGGTCCGGCACGAAGGGCAGTCCTTCATTCCTTGCTTCTCATGCAGGTCGTTGCATTTTCCGCACACAACCTGGTGGGCGCAAGGGAGGAAGACGACAGACATCTCCTCATTCAAGCACATGACGCACTCCCGGTCACGCTGAATATCATCAAAACTGGAATCTTGCTGTGCCAAAATTGGAGCGTCGCTGCTCTTTCTCCCTTCAGAAAGACGCAACACATAGCTTTTGTTGTCTGTTCCCCACTTGGGAGCAGCAACCTTTCCAGGGTTCAATAAAATTCTCAGCTGTGAAATCTGCTGCTCAAGAGCACGAACCTCACTCTTGTATCTTTGCATATCATTCTCAGCGCTTAGATGCAACAAATTCTCTTCTGACCTCAACAGCATTTCAATATGTTCCCTCTCTTTCCTCTCTGAGGTTACACATGCAATTGCCTCAGTCTTCGCGGTCTCTTCCTGTTTCGCCCTCGCCTACAATTATTACAGAGCAAGGAAATTAAGGAAAGTAGAGACAGTAAAGTAGAAGAAGTAAAGTTGAAAGCAAGGAAATTAAGGAAAGTAGAGACAGTAAAGTAGAAGAAGTAAAGTTGAAAAAAGAAAGTAATCATATAAATGGCACGGATATACACATATTAGCTGCTAGACTTCCACAGCTGATAGTCTTATTGGTTCAATTCAACAAACATCAGGTGTACAGTCAACATGGCATGATTTTCCTTTTGAGTGAACAGCTTATCAGAAATTAGATGAAGCCCGGATGAAGCTTATGCAGCGTTGACATGAACTCAATAAGCACATAAATGGTAAAACGAAGAAAGGCATTAATTACATGACATGAATCAATCAAAGCTTTCAGAAGCTGCACATGAACAATATTATTCCTCAATTCTTAACAAAATGACACCTCAAAATAACTGAACAAAGTTGTGATGCCAAGGAGTGTTCATGCAATTTATATAAAAGAAAGATGCAGAAAAGCCTATTATTAAATCGACCATGACATATATGGAGTCTGGAGTTGCATAAGAATAGGAAGCAGTGAAGCACACAGCATGGAAAAAGTAAGATGCCCCTCTGTCTAGGAAGTAAAGGAACTGTTCTATACAATAAATTAAGAGGCAACAACTACATCAAAATATTTCTGATAAAAAAGCATAAAGCTATTTTTCGCATAAAAACAAGAACTACATGAATTAATGATTGATCCTGAGACATGAGATTTAAGCCTCTATGTGTTTTTCATGAGATATTGCTAACTTATACATGAAGATTATTCAGGAGAGCTATGTATCTTTGTTTTGGGAGGAGATACATGAAGATTATGAATAAGTAAACACAAGAAAAGTAATAACCTGCAATTGCTCCTTCTTCTCTTTAGCATGCTGAAGTTGTTGAAGGACACCAGATAATTTGGTATTTTCAGCTGCAAGCTCATCTTGCAATCCAGCTCTCTCAGATTCCCAATACTGAGATCTTTTAAGAGTTTTCTCATCTTTCTTTGACAGCTCCACAAGTTTTGATGCGGATTCAACCGCATGCCTCTTTGCAACTTCCAGCTGTATCCTTAGTTGTGCATTCTCAGCATCGCGCCTGCGAGCTGAAGCATTTGCCTTTTCTAGCTGTGCATTAGCCCTTGATATTGCAGACTCCATCTCTAAAAGCTTCTTCCTAGTGCTCTCCTCCAAAGTATGCTTCTCTTCTTGGAGACGGTTTGACTCTTCTTTCTCTTTGCGAAGTGACTGAAGCTCTTCCTTTTCTTTTGCAAGACGGCGAGCAACCTGCATCACCTTCTCCTGAGCCCAGTCTGTCCAGTCCTGCATAAGTGCCTGCATCTGTTTCTGCCTCTGAACAAGAATCAAGACAATCTCATCTTTTCTTTCCCGTGGGACCCAGACTTTCTGATCCTCATCATATGAGAAGTTAATTTTGCTGCTAGGGTCCTTATCCTCAACAGTGGAGCTCTGATCCGGAGATGGAACAGAAACATTGCTTGAGGACGATAATGACAATGAGAGATCTGTGTTAGTAGCTGGTACTGGATTAGAGCCGGTTGCTTTGTTGGTGTCAAATGATGGAGTTGAGGAAGCCGCAGACGAAAAAGAAAGGTCTACAGATAGTTCTGACCCCTTCATGACTGCAGAAAAACCTTTGCCTACTTTCAATGAGCCCTTCACACTATTGGTGGAAGAATCTGTAAACTGCCTGGACTTCCTGTCTAGTGCTGCACTACCCAAAGAGCTATGTTTGGCAGACCTAAGAGATCCTTTAGAGCCCATTGCTCGAGAACTCTTATCAAAGCTCATCAATTTTTGCCGGTGTGAGGAATCCCTCTTAGAGCTCCCCCTCTTACTTGCGAATGGCTTATCATCCTTGGACGAATGTGTAGCCGCAGCAACAAATGGCTGACCCTCTGAACGATCTGGCACAGCAGCTGTATGTTCCTTAGGCTTCATATTTGAAATGACACACTGCATATTTCCTGAGACAGAAGGTTTGCTGCTTGATAAATTTGATGATGCAGGCACTGTGGATGAATCAGCTCTGATAGCTAGAGGATTGAAAGAATTGGGTAGCATAGGAGTAAGCTTCCCACGGAAAACAACACCAGTCTGCGGGTTGGTAATAGAAACTGATACATCAGAAGTTGCTCCAGGTTCACAGTTCCCCACAGCCGGCTGGGCAATGACTTGAGCACCAACAGCGGGGAGGGGAGCCTGAGTGACGTCCATGGCACAGGCGCGGGCTACATTCATGTCCGACATGAGAAGGCAAAACATCACCTCCCCCGCGGAGTAGAACGGCTGCGTGTCACTGACAAAAGCAGCCAAGCCATTAAGCACAGCCCGTTGAATCCTCCTCATGTCCTCGACGGTGGCACCCGTCCTTGGCAACATGTGCCCCTCATTCTTGACCACATCAACCGCGGCCTCACCAAGCCCACCTAGCCCATCCTTCCAACAATACTGCCTAGCCGCCCGAACCACTGCGGCCCGCCCCACATCCTCTGAGTATCCCATGGCCGTGATCAAGTTGACAGCATTGTCGAAGGTGGCGTCCAGGCTCTTGACGAGGACCTCCTCCAGTTGAACCTCGTTCAGATCGCTCCAGTTCAGGTACCTCTGGCTCTCCAGCAACTCCTCCGTCGTCGTGTGGAAGCCGCTGCAGCTGCCACATACGTTCTGGAGGATGTCCAGGTTGACTCCCTCGCCGGCGGCCGCCGCCGCAGCCGCAGCCGCCATCGCGGCCTTCTCAGTCGCCATGAATTCCAGGCCGACGTAGTCCTCCGTCATCGGATACTCCAGCCCAAACGGGTCCAGCTCGCCGGACGGCGGGTCGGCGCGGTATTTGCGCTTATTCCGGCTGCCGGCCTTGTCCTGCGGCGACGACCCCGACGGGGGCACCGAGTCCGCCGCGGCAGCCGACATCAGGACACCCAACGAATCCGAAGGAATTTATCCGCAGAACGGACTGGACTGATCTTATTCCCGGGAACGAACTAAATCAACGGAAAATCCTGGAAAATTCAGAAAGCGGTACGGTCAGAATCCAGACGCCCGAAACGAATCGAGAACTACGCAAAAAAAAAAAAAGAAAGAAAAAAAAACTCCCCCCGTGTCCCGCGTTCCAGGATCAGATGGGCGGACGAATTCTTGATCCGATCGAGCGGGGGCGGGGGGAGGAGATGGACGGGCGGGCGGGCGGATCGAGGCACGTACCAGATTGGATCGGAGGGGGATCGAAGAAGCGGAGGCGGCGGGCGATCGAGGAGTGGACAAAGGGAAGAGAGGAGAGTATGGTTGTGTATTTGTAGACGGGACGCGGAGGGGGAGGAGATGAGGGAGGGATGCAACAGACCACCGTGGGACGCCTGATGAGAGTCACGCCGCGCTCACAGCCTGCCCTGTGCTTGCGTCTGTAGCAGCCATGGTCTTGGTCTCTTTCCCCTGGTATTCCGGTCCAGTTTTTTTTATTTTTTATTATAAAATATTTTCAACTAAATGTTCAGTCTATTAAGTGTCTCTTTTAAAAGATATATTTTTCTATATATATATATAACGCCTATTAAAAATAATCATTCCATTCCATTTGTCACTGCATTTAACACGTTATCAACACTGTTCTCTCCCGATGCAACAGTGACCGTGTGCTACAGTAACCGCCACCAGAGTCCTTCCTTCTTCTTTCTCTGGACTCGACAGAACGCCATTCTTTCTCTCTAGTGGACAACAGACAAGAGAAAGAGGACAACTCAAGAAAAGTTAGAAAATGTCGACAACTGATACTCAAATTCAGCTGATGATCATGTGGCGTTCTTCGAGGATGTCGTCATTCTCATCGTCATCTCCATTCGGATCTCGGACAGCGCGCCCACACAAGGCTTGGCCCTCACGGACGCCATCCAATTGCTCCCGGTTTCTCCCGCGCTTTTGGTCGTCTCCGCATCTCTGGTGGCGATCAAGGCGTTGCACATCTGGCATCACCGGCAACGCCATCGGTGGAACCGACACCATCAGAGAGGGTGCTGATGGTCTTCGAACTTCCGGGCATCTCAGTTGTCCACCACGACACCGACGACACCGCCGAATCTGGTCTTGCAGCAGGACCAGACTCTGTCGCTCTGGTTCCGCCACGCAGAGTCACGATGGCTGGCCGTCGGAATGCAGCGCCGCTCTTTCCGACGGCGGCTGCGTCGCCGTCGCCTCCCACTCAGCCCCGCCGTACGCAAGTGCATATGCGAACGGGTGGCCGAGGAAGGCCGACGAGTTCATTGGCGTCGCACATGACGGAACCAACGGCACCGACAGCGCCACCGGCCGTATCGGCGCCACTGAGGGCAGGAATGACGATGTCGATGTCATCGGCAGCAACGCCGTCGACGTTGACACCGGCAACTCTGTCATCATCGATGACAGCACCGGTGGCAACACCGTCCACATCGGTGGCAGCACCATCGTCATCGGCGGTCGGACCGTCCACATCGACGGCAAGCCCGACCACACTGGAGACAAGAGGATGGACGCCCCCAAGCGGCGTCCGTATCTTTCGGCAGGTTCGACGCTAGGTGTTGCCTGTGCGGCGCCCAAGCCCTGGCCGTTGATCCGGATCTGCCACCGTCTCGGCCGGAGACAGGCTTAGAGACGGCTACCGAAGGAGGAAGCACATACCGAGTATTTTTTGCTGGCGAGCGGCCACCACACCGTGAACCGGCGCACCACCACCACCACGACGAGTGACAGCAGCACCAGCAATGGGCCTCGCACCACCGCACGCGTACGCTGGCAGCCG
>BCLG01002986.1:40785-60659 GCA_001602295.1 Zoysia matrella
GCGCGGCTGCCGCCGCCAGCCGCCAGAACGCGTGAAAAATTGGAAAAGAAAGCAAATGAATTAGGGTTAGGGTTGGAAGGAGTTCCACTTCTTTTATACCTCCGAAAAAAGAGCGCGTCGATCAGATCGCGCGATGGCTAAATGGGCTAGATTTGGCCCATGAGGGAGTGCGAATTTTCGGTCCAAACCCAGGTTGGCTTGCATGAATTGCAACAGGCCAATGGGCCATGCCGAATTTCAATTTCGGCCAAAAAGAAAAGATTTTCCATTTCTTTTTCAGAGGCATTTTTAATTGATTAATTAGGTAAATTTTACCTAATTAAATCTGTTAAAATTTGAACCAACGGGATAATTTTGACAGAATAGAAAAATAAAGTAAATGCTTCTGAAAATTAAGAAATTTTGTTTTCCGCTGCGTACTTAAAGAAATTATTTTCATTATTAAATTCGAAGCAACAGAAGAATTTAATTTTGAAAAAATAGTAATAAATTTCAGATAATTATGATATTGTTATTTTGTGACCAACGTTGATAATAACAGTACTATAATTTTTGTAATTGACATTTTATGCATTATTTCTATTTCTGCCCAACGGTGACATAGATTTAATGTATAATATGAAATTGTGTGTCATATTTTTGACTAACGTTGAAAATAAGACATATAATTTTATTGTTATTATGTTCTCACTTTATTTGATTTATTTACAAGCGGATACAACTTAATGAGTTGTATCAAAGAGATACACACTCTCAAAGGTGACAACTATGGAGAGTGGAAGAAAAAGTAAGACCTAGCGTTTATCTTGGCTGAAGTGGACTGGGTTCTCATCACAGCATGTCTCACTGAGCCTGAGGAGCCAGTGAGGAAAGAAAATGAGGCTGAGGCTGCTTGGCAGACCAGACAGAGGGACTATGCTCTTTTAAAGATGTTCTATGACTTTGAGCATAGAAAATAGACCACAGCAACAAGAAGTGTATGGCTGTGATAAAGAACACGATTGAGCCTGCAATTGTGGGTTCAATCACGGAGTGTGACACCGTCACAGAGTACCTTGAAAGAATAAAGAGTCAGTTTACTGACTCTTCAAAGACATACGCCACACAAGTTATTAAACAACTTGTGACAGAAAGGTACTCTGGTGGTAACGGTGGCATTAGAGAGCACATACTGAGAATGAGCAACATGACATCTAAGCTCAAACCAATGGATCTAGGTCTCAAGGATGCGCTCCTTATCCATTTGATTTTTACTTCTTTGCCAAAAGAGTTTGACACGTTTATTGTCAACTACAATATGCAACCCGAGTCTTGGAACTTGGAAAAGTGCATAGCAATGTGTGTGCAAGAGGAGGACAGAATTAAAGCTTCACATGGTGGTTCTATCAACTATGTGAAGGACAACAAAAGAAAAAACTTCAACAGCTACTCTCAAAGAACAAAGGCAAAGCCCCTGTTCATCAGCCTCAACAGAACAAATTTGCAGTAGACAAGGATCAGTGTTTTCACTGCAAGAAGACGAGACACTACAAGAAGGATTGTTCCTCCTATTTAAAGATGATCATGGCAAAGAAAGGTGAGAACATTATTACCTTTATAAATGAATCCCTATATGTACAATATTCAAATTCTACTTGGTGGATTAACTCTGGAGCAACTGTTCATGTTGCTAATTCATTGCAGGGATTCCGTTCGACAAGGACTACGCAAAGAAAAGAAAGATGCATTAAAGTTGCAAATGGAGTCCAAGCTGAAGTTGAAGCCGTTGGAGATCCTTCATTAGAGCTAGCTGATGGCTTTATTCTTATACTTAGAGATGTTCTCTATATACTCTCTCTACAGAGGAATTTGATTAGTGTTTCATGTTTGGATAATGATGGTTATGATTGTTATTTTGAAAATGGCAAGTGTGAAATAATGCTTAATAAAAAATGTGTTGGTTTTGCCATCTTACAAAATGAGCTTTATTTGTTATCACTACATGATGATGTGAATATCGTATGCGATAATGATAATGTTGCGTGTGAGATAAACGAATCCTCGTCCATCAATGAAAATAGAAAACGAAAAATACTCTAGACGAGTCATCGAAATTATGGCACTGTCGTTTAGGCCATATTTCAAGAGAGAGAATAAAAAGACTAGTTAAGAATGATATTCTTCCTCCACTAGAGTTCTCAGACTTAGAACAATGTCGAGATTGCATTAAAGCAAAATATGTAAAGAAAATTAAGAAAGATGCAAAAAGAAGCACAGGAGTTCTACAAATTATTCACACAGATATTTGTGGTCCTTTTTCTGTGAAGAGTATAGATGGTTATGACTCGTTCATAACATTCACGGATGATTACTCCCGATATGGATATATTTATCTAATCAAAGAAAGAAATGAAGCATTGGATAAATTTAAGATATTTAAGGCTGAAGTTAAAAACCAACACGATTTAAAGATAAAGATAGTCCAATCTGATCGTGGGAGGGAGTGCTACGATCGGCATACCCCGTATGGACAAGTTCTTGGACCTTTTGCAAGGTTTCTACAGGAAAATAAAATAGTGGCCCAGTATTCTACACCAGGCGAACCTCAGCAAAATGAAGTAGCTGAAAGACGCAACCGTACTCTGATGGATATGGTGCGAAGCATGATGAGCTATTCCACACTGCCATTGAGTTTGTGGATGGAGGCGTTAAAAACTGTCATTCATATTCTCAACAGAGTACCAAGTAAGTCGGTGCCGAAAACACCGTACGAATTGTGGACAGGTAGAGTTCCCTCGTTAAACCAATTACGAGTGTGGGGAAGCACAGCTGAGGCTAAAGTATTTAACTCAAACATTGGGAAGCTTGATCCCAAAACAGTAAGTTACCATTTTATTGGTTACCCAGAAAAGTCAAAAAGTTATCGTTTCTACTGTCCAGACAGACATACAAAGTTTGTAGAAACGAGACACGCTGTCTTTTTAGAGGATGAGATGATGAGGGGGAGCATAGTAGCTCGAAAGATTGACCTTAAAGAGAAGCGGGCGTATGCGTCCACTCCGATGATTCAAGAGCCATTCTTTACATTACCTGCTGTCGCTGCACCGACAGTGCGAGATACTGTGGTGTAAGCACCTGTTATTGTTCCTCCTGTGACAACAATGAATGAGAATGAGGAACTTGTTCCTCAGAATCCAATAGAACCCATTGCCACAGATGAGGGGAGCAAGAACAGCATCAAACAGAAAATGTACAGAATGAAGAGGCCTCGAGGAGGTCTCAAAGAGTAAAAAGATCAGTTATTCCTGATGACTATGAAGTTTATCAGACAGAAGAATTTCAAATAGAGGATGCCACCTCATTTGAAGAAGCCATGAGAAGCGAAAACTCTTCAAAATGGCTTGAGGCCATAGAAGAAGAAATAAAGTCCATGAAGACTAATAAAGTCTAGGACTTATAAGTAATTTCTAAAGAAGCCAAAACAGTAGGCTGTAAATGGGTCTACAAAATAAAACTCGACTCCTAAGAGAATATAGAAAGATATAAAGCATGACTCGTGGTAAAAGGATTTATTCAAAGAGAAGGGATGGATTACAATGAGACCTTTTCTCCGGTTTTATGTAAAGATTTTTTTAGAATCATAATGGTACTAGTGGCTCATTATGATTTAGAGTTACATCAGATAGATGTAAAGACAGCATTCCTCAATGAGGATTTAGAGAAAAATGTTTACATGGCACAACCAAAAGGTTTTGTCATGGAAGGAAGTGAAAAACTAGGATGCCGTCTAAAGAAATCGATTTATGGGTTAAAGTAAGCTTTAAGACAATGGTATTGAAGTTTGACAGCACGATAAAGAAATTTGGGTTTAAATAAAATATTGAGGACAACTGTGTTTATATTAAGTTTAAAGATGAAAAGTTTATCTTTCTAATCCTGTATGTGGATGATATACTACTAGCTAGTAGTGATGTCAGTCTGCTACTGGAAACAAAGAAGATTTTGTCCTCAAACTTTGATATGAAAGATCTCAGTGAAGCTTCATTCGTTCTAAGAATCGAAATTCATCGAGATAGAAACAAAGGGGTATTGGGACTGTCACAAAAAACATACATAAAGAAAGTATTAAAGAAATATAGTATGCATAAATGTAGTCCATCACCTGCACCTATAGTCAAGGGCGACAGATATGGGGATTTTCAATGCCCCAGGAACCAATATGAGATCGATCAAATGAAAGCGGTTCCATATGCTTCAGATGTCGGAAGTTTACAGTATGGTCAAGTATGTACACGCCCTGACTTAGCATTTGTTATCGGGTTACTTGACAGATTCCAGAGCAATCCTGGAATAGAGCATTGAAAATTGATAAAGAAAGTCTTGCGCTATTTGCAAGGAACAAAAGGTTTCATGATGACATACAGAAAATCAGATTCACTCTATATAGTGGGTTACACAGATTCTGATTACGCGGAAGATGATAGAAAGTCTACATCCAGATATGTGTTTACTCTCGCTGGAGGAGCTATTTCGTAGAAAAGCTCAAAGCAAACCGTCACTACATCGTCCACAATGTATGCTGAGTTTGTAGCATGTTATAAGGCTACGGGGCAGGTGAACTGGCTTAAGAAGTTCATACCCGGTCTAAAATTGGTTGACGACATCTATAGACCACTTAAGTTGTACTGCGATAACGAACCCACAGTAACGTATGCACACAACAATAAGTCAAGTGGTGCCGACAAACACATTGACATAAAGTAATATGTTGTGAAAGATAAAGTTCGGAATCCAATCATAAGTCTTGAGCATATAAGCACCGCAAAGATGCTAGCGGATCCGCTTACTAAAGGCTTACCACCCAAACTATTTATCGAACATGTTGCCGGCATGAGTTTAAGAGAAAGTCTGTGATTCTTAAACTAAAAGATGACCTAAAAGGTATAGTAACTATTTCAGAACAGGAAAATGTATTGTAGCTGTTAAGTCTATCGGCGATTGATCGTGACGATGAGACAGTTCTATGCATTAATCTGTAATGGAATGAGTAGAGTTAAAAAGTAATAAAGATAAAAGTATAAAGTGAGATAAGGGGAAGAATGTTAGAAATTGATCTCCCCTCATTTTGGCCTAACGGGCTTAATGGGCCCTTGACTTAATCGCGCCCTGATCGGGGGCGCCCAGTCTATTATGGTTGGTGGGCCCCTGTCGTCAGCGCCACAATAAATAGATATGGGGGCCGGTCGGGACTCATGACCTAAGTTCGTCCGTACCACCGCACCCCACCGACAAACCCTAAATTCGATCTGTGAGGGAGCGCTGTGTCGACGAGAAGCACCACCGCCGTCACCGTTACGACGACCGCCGTCACCGGGAGATCGACGACGTCGCCGTGACTTCTACGCCACTGCCCTCTCCACCGACCGACGCTGCCCTAGCGCAGAGGACCGCACCGACAAAGAGCAGATGGCCGGATCGTCTTCCTCAACTCCGGCGACCGGATCCGAATGTATTGACCACCTCCGAACCACAGACCTATTACCGACACGAAACTCTCGGATCTGCACTCCTAGACATCGGGAAAAAGATTACAACAGTTGTGTCTTTAAGCAAATTCCTTTCAATACAGGTCTGCACTTTCACTTCCAGAGTATGGAGGAATGCTTATCACCTGCTTTCTGATTGGCAGCAGTCTTTCTTTCCATGACTGCAACATTAGACATTATCGGTCGCTTTCCGGTTTCCCCCCTTTATTGGCCAGCTCCAGATCATTTAGGAACTCTTATCATCGGCGCATTGACCATAACTAGGTTTTCTTTGCAATTGCCGAAACATTGGACAGTGCTGTACAACTTCCAGTCTCCTGGATCTCTACCACATGCACGTCGCCAGCGGAGGCACACCTGGAGGACTTGGGCTTCTTTTTTTTTTTCTGAGGCACTATAAAAGCCGCTCCATCCATTTCGATTTATAAATTGTTTTGAAGTTGGGCACGTGAATTAAGAAGAATGAAAAAGTTGAGATGAACTGAAAATAAAGAAGAAAAAATAGAGATAAAAAAATATTGAGAAAAAAGAAAGTGTATTGAAAAGTGAAAATGACTTGTAACGAAGAGAGTAAAAAATGGTTCCTCCTCTCCTCAGTTGAAAAGGAACGGAGCAGAGGAACGGAGAAGATGTCGTCTCTGCGTACTGATAGGCACCAGGTTTTCTCTGGAACTGACGATACAGGGGACGCCAGTTCAGACTGTTTGAGTTTGTCTCTGGAATCGGCAAGGTTATTTAGACAGAGCAGTTCAGGCTGAACTCCTGTTGCTCATACATGAACTCGACACTGATCGCCCATCCTGGAACGGATTTGGTACTATGTGTTTCGGGTGGCGTCCGCGTTGGGTCGTGCTAAGCGACCGGCGGCGGACGGCGACTCTGTTCACGCGCGCGGCGTGATCCGAATCCCCAGGTGCCGCCGTGCCGGAGCCGGAGAACGAGGGCTGCAGTCTGCAGAGTATGTTGGGAACCCTGTCGCCTGGATGGATCATCCATGTAAAACGAGTCTTGGTTCGCTATGGGCTGTGTGGGAGCAGTGGGCTGTAGGTTTGTACCAGGCCGGACGCCACTTGATAAGCAATTGCTTGCGCTTGGATGGATAGCACATAGTATTGGACATGACTCTGATAATGATCATCTCCAAACTGAAACCGAAGAGGCGCACGAAAAACCTCAAGCACGGAAGAGTGGGCAATTGCTTTGAGACTGTGACTAACACTTGGAGAGAAGGGAGGCGGGGTCCTACAGATAATCGAAGGACCCGGGTCCTGCGCAATTTTCTCCCAACTATATATGCCCCTGGGTGGTACATAACTTGCCAACGTAGTAACATGCCCCTGGGACCTGACAGAGAGGCAACACTAGACTACTAGAACAATGTTTTTGAGTTGGAGACTCAGCAAGCGTGCTCTTACGGGACCAAAAAAAAAAATCTTTGACAAAATGAATGAGTTTGGCATTTTTTTTTTTGCTCTTATAAATTAGACCAAGAACCGTAAATTTTGAAATCAGTTCAGAAAAAGCCTTAAGGTTTTTATATATACCGAATATGGATTGTTGTTAACTTTTCTCTGGGTCTAGAAGTGTAGATTCGAGAGTTTCTGTGTCAGTAATAAATCTGTAGTTCGGAGGTGTTTAATACCTTCGGATCCGGTCGCCGGAGTCGAGGAAAGACGATCCGACCATCTGCCCCTTGTCGGTGCTGTCCTCTGCTCTAGGGCAGCGTCGGTCGGTGGAGAGGGCAGTGGCGTAGAAGTCACGGTGACGTCATCGATCTCCCTGTGACGGCGGTCGTCGTGGCAGTGACGGCGGTGATGCTTCTCGTCGGCACAGCGCCCCCTCACAGATCGGGTTTAAAGATGTCGGTGAAGTGCGGCGGTACGGATGAACTTAGGTCATCCATCTCGGCCGACCCCTCACCTCTATTTATTGTGACGCTGGCGATAGGGACCCATCAAACATAATAGGATAGACGTCTCCGATCAGGACGCGATTAAGTCAAGAGCCCATTAAAATCGTTAGGCCAAAACGGGTGGAGATCAATTTCTGATAAGCTTTATTTACGCTTGTTTCATCTGCTTGCGTTCGGAAGAGATTGAGGTTACGCTCGACCAGTACAGGGAAGAAGGAATCGATGCCTCAAATTTCCTTTTTCATGAAGACCGACTCAAATATTCTAGATGCTTCTTTTATTTTTTTTTTTTAAAAAAAAGGGAAATCTGCAAGATGCCTCGCGAGGTTAAGGTGGCCCCTATCTATGCGATGGTATATATAATTTGTGATGCCGGTTAGGCATTAAGTTGGCTAAATGATACTCAAATTAAATCAGATGCTTTTTTTATATGTAATTGAGCTGACATTAGCAGAGATTTTAGGGCCAAACTCAGGGAACCCCTTGTCAGGAGAGGTGCAATTAGCACAAACTAGCTCACTAGTACCTGTCCAGTTTCTTCGATCCCTTACAAAAGGTCAAATTAATCAGCGGTGCAACATGAATGCTATGTACTCTCTTCGTTTTCAAATTGTTATAAGGATAAATTGAAGCAGTTGTCCTGACGATAGCAATATAAGAACAAAGGGAGTAGAGTACTATAGTAAAGCTGTGGCAGGTGTCCCAACTAGTGCAACAAATTTCAAACCATCTATATGTATGCACCGATAAAAATATCTTAGGAATCATTAAGATATTAGCAAGTTCCTCGATCAGTTAGGATATTTCAGACTGTCCACACCTCCAGCATGTGAGATGCGATCCCCTACATCATTATCAATCACTAGCAAGTAAGGACAATAAGTTCTGTTACATGTTAGATCAAATTAAAGTGAAAAGTGCATTCAGAATTTGTTCCGAGTGTCCTGTTTACTCCACGTATACCTGCTTTAGGACACGACTGAACATACCCTTCCTGAAAAAAACATTCCAAAGTTCAATGAAGGCTCCACATGTTGATTTTCTTTTACCATAGATAACCCAGGACGACGATATAAAAGTATTTTAGTATGAAAAAATATCATGTCCTGTTATATATGTCATAGTCTTCATACAGCAAGGCATCAAGCAGCAGGTGCTAATAACACACAGGGGCACATTATATATGCAGTACTAGTAGAGTAGCAGCGAAGCAGGCATGAGGCACATCATAACTAAAGCAGTATTATACATGTAATCTGCTCCTAATAATTCCACAACATAACACCATACCATGAACCCCGTCATTGAGCTTTTGGACTCATATGATCATATCTATTCTCATACTAACTCTTCAGGATGAACTTACAGCTGCTTCTGAACTTACTGGTGTGTGTCATCCCCTTGATTAAACTGCTGCTTCTTCCTGTCGATGTAGCTGTCGATGTCTTGTGCTGACAGCATCCTTTCAATCCTCCTCTTGCAGGGATCGACAAGATAAGCAGCAGGCCTCTCCTTCACCGTACGTGTCACCATCTTGGGGTTGTTAGCATAAACCATTGGTCGAGTGACCAGGTTGTAGACAGGCTCGATCTTCTTGACCTTCTGCACCTGCAGTTCAGCTTCGGGCACCGGATACTTCTGTGTGGTAAACATGGTGTGTTTGCTGTGGTCTGTTGCAAGAGAGGAGATGAGACTAGGTGAATGTGTTCTTGGTGAGTTGATTGCTTGGCTTCCATGGTACAGGTGCTGGCTCCCTCCTTTTATAGGCCCTGGAAGTTGGTAGCTAGCTAGCAGTGTTGGTTCTCGGTGGGCGACATAGGGCTTGACAATTGGCATTATTGTAGGGAGGAGCCTACAACGAATCAACGATAAAATTGCACCACATAGAGAGTGAGCTTCTTGGAAGAAGATAGATGTTTCTCAGTGGGCCAGCGTCCCGATTCTTCTTTTAGTCTGAACACCGCTAAGGAGTCAAGGATCATGATATAAAGTTCTGAATAATCCATTTTTTATGTCAAAAACTCATGTTCCTGGCAATTTGCTGTCAGGCCAACAACAGTGAAAGCAGCACCTCACCAACGTACGGCGCATCTGCAGCAAAAACATGGTGCCAATTGGCACAAGGAAGGAATCCAATTAAGTGCAAACATTGCAAGATTAGCAGACATTTATCTTTACTATTGGGTAGGTAGATAAACTATGAAACCCTTTTTTTGATTCATTTTTGAACACGATCGACTAATTAATTGCATGCGCTTAATGCCAGATTCTTGTTAGTGGGGTTCTAACCCCTCAAATATTTGCCACATGCGTGGTTGCCAAGTACTAACATCGACCAGGTGCTGACACTTATGGGTGACAAGTGTAGACATATAAAATCTTCCGGTAACGAATCAGCTCAAAGGGGTCATTTTTTGTTGCGGAGCATTAGATGCGTTCCTGACTCCAGAGGGCAAGACTTGGACTAGCAATAGTCTAGCCTCCCTCATTCATATAGAGGACAGTATGTCGGGCCTCCTATATATTTCTCGTCAGCCAGGTGGGCTGCCAATAGTCACGATTATCAAATTTATATGGTGTGCTAACACTGTTTAAAATTATACTGATGTGAGCTAGGTAGCCCTCGGCCTTTTCCATGTGTTTCTGATTGGAGGCCTCTTCTGATTGCTGTAGTGCCGTGCCCGGACTCCTAGCAGTTTCTTTGTTTGTTGTTTGTATATCAGATCTAACCCATTAGAGAGGAAAAATATCCTGCATGGTGGAAGTTGCTTGCTAGAGTTGAACAGAATCACCAAGATCGTGTACAAATAGGACTTTCAGACTGCTCCCTTTGTTTTTAAATTGATGTCACCGTTGATTCTTATTTTAAACTTTGACTATTCGTCTTATTTAAAAAATTAGTTTAAATATGAAAAATTATAAGTTGTGATTCAAATAACTTTAATAATAAAATAGATTACAATAAACTATATGATATTTATAAAACTTTTTTTAATAAAACAAATGATCAAAGTTAAAATTAAAAATCAACAATGACATCAATTTAAAAATAAAAAAAATATATATATACATTTTCCAAGATGAAGGCTGTCGTAGATTACAAGGCCCTGGGCGGCCACCCTGCCTGCCCTCCCTAGGGGCCAGCCGGCCCCTAGACTGACTGGTGCCTAGGGCAGTAGGTAATAATTCGGTGTTAACAGAAAGCTCTGGTCTTAAAGACATATTGGCTTAAGGGAATTTCTACATGGTAGTTGCACCCTGTGGAAATGGAACTTTGAAGGGGAGAGAGAGGGGAAGAGAGGAAGTGGGGCTGGAGGAGAAGAAAAGGAGAAGAGCCCCCCACACTATGGAAGCTGGCTCCGCCGCTGATTCTTCCTCTGAACTTACTTGCCGAATTATTATTAGATTTGACACCTAAACCTCAGAGAAAAGTGCAGCTAGCGAAAGTTATCTAAAATAAAAAGGAATGTTGAAAAATGAATCTAGTCACGATGGTTAAGTTTGTATTGTTCTCGACCCATTTTTCTGAGTTGAAATGAATCTAAGTCATGATGGTTAAGTCTGGAAATCACAAGCAGCAGCCGGTCGATGTGAGAATCACCTCATCGATGGGACAGGTGCATGCGTGTTGCGCGTTTCGCACTACAGACAACTAAAGGCTAAATTGTTTTGAATACTTGGTGGATGCATGAATAAGCATCAAAGGTGTCATGAGTCATGACAATTGTAAGGAAGGGTAACAGCAGATGCAGCATAGAACTGGCAGCAAACCGGATAGAGATGTTGGTCGGATTGAAATCATACTAAGAATGAAAAATATTAATCCAATATAAAAGATCTCGTAGCACAGCGCAATACAACACAACAACCGCAAACAGAGCCTTAGGCTACACTAAACATACTGCATGCATAAAAGAGGGAATACAATCAGAAATGATGGAATTCCACTGGACAGTGGCGTTGAAAATAACTCTTGCAAAGCGCATCTCTATTTTAATCGAATGTGTGACAGGATTTGCTTAATTACTTGATGCAGTTGATAAACTATTTGTTTGATTATGTGCGCGGTATTGTGAAAGTGGTCTCAGATTCACCTATGTCATATTGGTCGATCGTCATTTTGGCAGTCCAGTTGGTAAAGATCGTGCTGTGCGCGCCCTATCGGGCTAGTATATATTGAATCTATA
The DNA here is from genome assembly GCA_001602295.1 of Zoysia matrella. Lineage (NCBI taxonomy): Eukaryota > Viridiplantae > Streptophyta > Magnoliopsida > Poales > Poaceae > Zoysia > Zoysia matrella. The sequence continues at coordinate 52,410 of BCLG01002986.1, forward strand.
TATATGTCACTGCTACCCAAATAGTTTGGTAGCAGAATCAAGAGTAGATAACAATACAATAATTACCACGATTAGCATGCGATGGTGACTATACATTTAATTAATCCATGTTATAAAGTACAATAGATACAATGATCTTGCAAATGGTGCTGTTATATTAGTCGCAGAGCCAGCTGTCCAGTAACTTGACAGATAAATTGGCATTTCTTTCACTAACACTAGAATAAAGAAAAGAGGAAAAGGGAAGCAGATGCTCCTTCGTTAATCTTTGTGTAGCTGTTCTACAACAATGCAAAGTTAAAGTACTGCGTATGGTTCTAAAAGCAGTAAGAACAAAATGTTAGTGGAACCATTGACCTTGACTGACTTCAACCCCTATTTGGCCACAAGTTTAATTAGAATGCAAATGCTAGTGTTGAATTCCTCCAAAGTTTATTTCCACTCAAGTACAAAGAAATTATTGCCCCTTTTTTTGGTCCAGAATCTGATTGAAGATCATGGAATTTCACTGGTAATAATGGCTATTACCAGTTGATGATTTGAATTGTTAAGCAAGATAATTCAATGCTTTTCAAGGCTATAGGAATCATAACAGAAACTTAAGTGAGAGCCGGAAATGGAATCATCGACTTCAACTGCTTCACTTCCTATTATTTCATCGCAATTTCCTCCGGGATGACAATGTTATGTTTACAAGTAGCAGGAGGAAAAATCTGTTGGTCAGCACTTGCAAACAGAAAAGATTGGTTGTCCTCTTTAACTAGTCCTTGTGCAAAAGGTCCTTCTCTTTTTCTCGAATATACAGGAGCTCTGCGCATCATTGCACTAAGAAGAAAAAAGGTCCTCTCGACAGAGAGGACTTAATTTCACCTTTGAACCAAGGTCTTTCTCTCAACAGAGAGGATTTAAGTTCATCATTTGAACCATCCTGCAGCACTTGTAAAGATCTTTGGGTTAACTTCTTGTAAAGATTATTAAGTGACCCAGCCCCAGTTTAGATTCTTTAGATTCTACACATCACTAGGACATGAGGGCCTATATACAGCAGTATCAATCAGCAACTATTGGAAGAGGTACTTGCTTGATTACAAGTGAAGAGAATTCATAGAATTTGTAATTGAGATGACATTAGAAGAGATTTTAGGACCAACTCAGGGAATTCCATGTAAGAAGAGGTGCAATCAGCACAAATTGACTCACTATGTGTAATTGAGAAGACATCAGGAGAGATTTTAAGACCAACTCAGGAAATTCCTTGTAAGGAGAGGTGCAATCAGCACAAATTGGATCAGTAGTATCTATTCTGTTTTGATCCCTCACAAAAGGTCCAATCAGTAGCACAATATGACTGCTACATACCCTCTCCATTTTGAAATTGTTGTCGTTAGGATTACAATTTTAGTTTATAAATAACTAAAATTGTTGTCCTAACGATAGGAATATAAGAACATAGGGAGTAGACTGCTATAGTAAAGCTGTGGCAGGTGTGCCCAACTAATGCAACAAATTTCAAACCATCTATATGCACTGATAAAAATATCTTAGGAATCATCTTCCCTTATCTAAAAAAAAAATCTTAGGAATCAGATATTAGCAAGTTTCCTCAGTTTGGATATTTTAGACTGTCCAGTTCTCCAACATGTAAGATGCGATGCCCTACATCATTATCAATTACAAGCAAATAAGGACAATAAGTGCTTCTGCATGTTAGGAGTATATCAAAAGTGAAAAGTGCATTCAGAATTTGTTCCAAGTGTCCTGTGTACTCCACGTGCCTGCTGTAGGACACGACTGAACATACCTTTCCTCAAAAAATAAAATTCAAAAAGTTCAATGAAGGCTCAACGCACTGAATTTCTGTTACCATAAATAACCCAAGATGATGATATAAAAGTATTTCAGTATGAAAAATATCATGTCATGTATATATGTCATAGTCTTCATATATCAAGGAAGCAGGCAGGTACTAATTAACACACATGGCCCATTATATATGCAGTACTAGCAGATAGCAGGCACATCGCACAACTAAAGCAGCATTATTATACATGTCATCTGGTGCTAATAATTCCATAACATAACACTAGACCAGGAACACCATCGTTTAGCTTTTGGACTCGTATCTATTCTCGTACTAATTCTTCATGATGAACTTAGATCTACTTCTGAATCGCCCCATGATTAAACTGCTCCTTCTTGTTCTCGATGTAGCGCCGGACGTCTTCTGCGGACAACACCCTTTCGATCCTCCTCTTGCAGGGGGAGACAACATAAGCCGCCGGCCTCTCCTCCGTACGTGTCATCATCTTGGGGTTATTAGCATACTCCATAGGTCGAGTGATCAGGTTGTAGACAGGCTCAATCTTCTTGACCTTCTGCACCTTTACTTCAGCTTCGGGCACCGGGTACTTCTGCGCGGTAAACATGGTGTGTTTGCTGTGGTGTGTCGCAAGGGAGGAGACTAGGTAGATCTTCTTGTTCTTGGTGAGCTGGTCGCTTGGTTTCCATGGTGCTGGTTTTGCACCCTCCTTTTATAGGCCCCAGGAGTTGGTAAGTAAGCCAGCTGCATTGCTTCTCGTTTGTTGTCTCAGGTGATCGGTGGGCGGCATAAGGCTTGACATTTGGCATTATTGTAGGGAGGAGCCTACAACGAATCAATGATATTCTTAAAGCGCACCACATAGAGAGTGAGCTTCTTGGAAGCAGATGAAGTGTCTCAACACCGGGTCTGTGTCCTGATTCTTCTATTAATCTGAACAGTCATGATATGATGGTTAGAATATTTGATGATCCAGCAAAAACATGTATAACAGTTTGAATTGAAAATTTTGGTTCAGGTTCACCAACACACAGAAGAACCTCATATCTTCGCATTAAATGGCATGATAAAATATGAGTACACGAGGGTGGATCACCCACATATCTATTTCATGAATATAAAATTCTTAATAATTCGTTATATGTGATCAGGAACTCCTGTTCCTCGGCAATTTGCTGTCAGGCCAATAACAGTGAAAGCAGCACGTCACCAATCGTATGGCACATCTGCAACAAAAACATGGTTGCAATTGGCACAATAAAGGAATCCGAGATTAAGTGCAAACATGACAAGATTAGCAGGGATTTATCTTTATTATTGGGTAGGTAGATAAACTATGAAACCCTTTTTTGATTCGTTTTCCAACACGATTGACTAATTAATTGCATGCGCCTAATAACAGATTCTTGTTAGTGGAGTTCTAACCCCTCAAATATTTGCCACGTGCGTGTGTGCGAGGTACGTCGACCAGGTGTTGATACTTATGGGTGACAAGTGTAGACAGATAAAATCTGCCGTTAACAAATCAGCTTAAAGCTGGGTGATCTTTTATTCCGGAGCATCAGATGCGTTCCTGACCCCAGAGGGCAAGACTTGGACTAGCAATAGTCTAGCCTCCCTCATTCAAACTGAGGGCAGCAGGCAACACAAAAATCAGAGTGATAACCCTGACAGTCCTGAGGTTTTAGAGCCCCAGGGCAAATCTAGAAGTCGGGCCCTTTATATATTTCTCGTCCATCAGTTGTGTTGCCAATTATCACCATCATCAAATATATATTGTCGTGCTGACACTGTTTTCAATTATATTCATGCAAGGAGGTGAGCTAGGTAGCCTTGGGTCTTTCTTGTGGCCGTAGTGTCCTCCTGGATTCCTAGTAATTTCTATGTATGTTGTTTGTATAGCAGATATGGCCCATTAGAGAATAAAAGCATCCTACATGGTGGGCATGCGGACCAGAGAGTTGCTTGCTATAGCTGGAACAAGCCACCAAGATCATATAACAACAGGACTTATCTTGCTATAAAGTATATATAGCAACCGACCGTTTGGTGCTATTAATTTCAGAGCTTCAATTTAAAAAAAAATTAAGTTATGCAGAGTAGATGCACGTAGGCAAAAAAAAAAATACATTATCAAGATTTCATACCTTGCAACGAGACTCGCAAATGAAGGCAGTGAGGACTAACAGTGAACACCCACCGACAGTTGCGGACCACCTACCAACATAACACAAGGTATGCACCAGTGTAAAAATGTGCTAGATCATGGAGAATTTAGTCTTTAATTTGTGCTAAGCTTCGTTAGAACACAGTGAACAGAAAAAACAAACAGACCCGCCGCGGCCAGGGCACACGCGTCCGTGCGGGAACGGCGCGTGGGCGCGTGGCCGCGGGACAGTAGGGACGGCGCGGCGGACCAGAGTGGCGGCACGCTGGAGGTGGCAGCGCCGTCGAGGCGCGTGCGTCTGGGACTCAGAGTCGTTAGGGTTGGGTGGGAGGGAGGGAAACGGGCTGGTTAGTGGCAGGCTGGATTTTTTTTTTGACCCAATTAGATTTCAATTTGCAATGAAAGGTTGGTTGTTAAAACTTATTTTTAGCGACCAACCGTCTGAAGCATTTTGAAATAATAACAACGACAGGAGGTCGGTTGCTAAAACTGGAAACAACGACAAACCGTCTGTTTAAAAGATTTAACGACTGAACTTCTAACATTTATATATCGATATTTAGCAATTGACTTCTGATGCTAATTTTGAGCTGTGGTACAGTGCATCCTGTCTGCCCTCTCCTCCGGGTTGGCCCTAGCCCTAGACCGGTGCCCAGGGCAATCGGTGCTCCATTGAAATATATATGATTTTCATAATAATTCGGCGTTGATAGAAAGCTCTGGTCTCTAAGACAGATTGGCTATAAGAAATATCTGCGGTATGGTAGTTGCACTCTGTGAAAACAGAATATTTCCTTTTCCTCAAACTAGATCTATAGCTGAATACTGTGTAGGTGTGCATGGTTTATTCTTTCCTCTTGAATTACTTGCCGAGTTATTATGGGATTTGATGCTTAAAGGCCAAAGCCTCAGAGATAAGGGGCAGTGAAAGTTATCTAAAATAAGGGACAATTGCATTAGTAACTCAAGTTAACAAGCTAATTATATATTTGGCTTTAGTTTTTATGGTTTGCGCATTTGATCTTGATTTTTCAAATTGAAACTGTCGTTTGGCCTTGATTTCTAACACTATTAGTAGCAAGATTTTTTAATGATTTTAAAAAGTAGAAAAAATTGATTATAAAGACCATGAGAAAAAAAACAGAACTACCTTGCTGTTGAAATTTAAAAAAAATAAATAATATTCAAACTGTTGTCAAAACATTCAAATTTTAACTTAAATTACATTCAAAATACATTTAATTATTGCTGAATTTTTCTATATGCTATTAGATTTTTTGTACAAAATAGATCAAGAGTGCAAAACAAATAAAGAATAGGATAAATAGTAAAAGGACAAACATGTCTTTCTTACGTAAAACTTAACAACGTCAAATAAAGATTACAGAATAAAGTCAATCTCATTGTTTCTTTTAAAAAACCACAGTGAAATATGCGAATCTAAAAAATAAGATCAAACATACAATTATCTTCTCAACTAGAGTCAGTTACGTAAATGGCCCCTAAAATAAAAAAAGGAATGTTGAAAAATGAATCTAGCCACGAGGGTAATTAAGTTTGCATTATTCTCAACCCATCTTTATGCGTTGAAATGAATCAAGTCACGATGGTAAGTCTCCAAACGCCATCAGAGGCGATCGCTGCGAGAATAACCTTGCCAATGGGATGGGCGCAGGCGTGTTGCGTGTTCCGCACTATGGATTGAGGATGAATTATTTTGAAAATCTAATGGGGCAGAAATAAGCATATATCGAATGTGAGAATGGTTGACGAAGCTGCATGCAGAGACCTAACCTGACATGGGGACGCTGCACGTATGTGTGCCATGACATTTGTCAGGAACTCAGGAAGGGTAACAACATAGCATAGAACTGACAGCAAACCGGATAGAAATGTTGATCGGATTGAAATCATCACGCTAATAATGAAAAATATGAATCTAATATAAAAGATTCCGTAGCATGGTGTAGCGCAACACAGCAACCGCAAACAGAGCCGTAAGCTACACTACACATACTGCCTGCATAAAAGAGCGAATACAATCTGAAATGGTGGAATTTCCCTAAGCTGTCGCTTTGAAAACAACTTGCAAAGCCCATGTCTATTTTAATCGAATGTGTGACAGGAGTTGCTTAATCATTAGATGCGATCGATAAACTATCTGTTTTATGATGTGCGCAGCGTTATGAAGGTGGTCTCAGATTCACCTCTATCACATTTGTCGTCACTTTGGCAGTCGAGCTGATGTAAAGATTGCACATACGTGCACCAGCGAGCTGGTATCGAATCTATCCCTCCTACCCAAATAGTTTGGTAGCAGAATCAAGATCACATAACAATACGTTATATAATTAACATGATTAGCACGCGATGCTGACTATTTATATCTGATTAATCCATGTTATAAAGTACGAGAGATACAACGATCTTGCGAATGTGTTGTTATATTCGTAGCTCCAGCTGTCCTGTAACTTGACACACCACTGGCAAATCAAATTTGAATTTCTTTCACTAGCACACTAGTAATAAAGAAAAGTGGAAAAAAGGGAAGCAGATGCTCCTGTTAAACTTTGTGTAGCTGCTCTACAAAAATGCAACGGTAAAGTAGTACGGCTCAGAAAGCAGTAAGAACAAAATGGTAGTGGAACCAGCGACCTTGACTGACTTCAATCCCTATTTGGCAGTCAGTTCAATTAGAATGTGAAAGCTAGCTAGTGCCGAATTCCTCCAAAGTTTATTTCTGCTCAAGTACAAAGAAATTAGTGCCCCATTTTTTGCTCGAGAATCTGATTGAATGTCATGGAATTTCACTGGTAATAATGGCTATTAGCAGCTTGATGATTTGACATATGTTAAGAAAGTAAATTGAACGCTTTTCAAGACTACAGGAATAATGACAGAAGCAGTGAGAAAAGGTAATGGAATCACGGACCTAGACTTGACCTGCTTCACTCCCTATTATTTCATCGAAATTTACTTCGGGATGAAAATGTTGTGTTTACAAGGAGCAGCAGGCAAAATCTGTTGGTCGGCACTTGCAACAGAAAAGAATGGCAGTCCTCCTTAACTAGTCCTTGTGCAAAAGGTCCTTTTTTTCTTGAATATGCAAGAGCTCTGTGCATCATTGCACTAAGAAGAAAAAAGATCCTCTCAACCGAGAGGACTTAAGTTCACATTTGAACCAAGGTCTCTATCTAAACAGAGAGGATTTAAGTTAATCGATCATTCGAACCATCCTGCAGCACTTGTAAAGATCTTTGGATCAACTTCTTATAAAAGACTATCCAGTGACTCAGTCCTAGTTTAGCTATTTTAGATTGTACCGGACATAAGGGTCTATATATAGCATTACCAATCATTAAGATATTAGCAGGTTCCTCAGTTTGGATATTATAGACAGTACACACCTCCAGCATGTGAGATGCCATGCTACTTGTTGGATCAAAAGTGAAAAGTGCATTCAGAATTTGTTCCAAGTGTCTACTCCACGTACCTGCTTTGGGACACTACTGAACATACATTTCCTCAAAAAAGAAAACTCAAAAGTGAAGGCTCCACGCACTGAAAATTTTCTGTTACCAAAGATAAACCCAAGATGACGATATAAAACTATTTCAGTATGAAAAATATCATGTCGTGTTACATATGTCATAGTATTCATAGATCAAGCAGCTGCAAACATGCATGGCCCATTATATATGCAGTACGTACTAGCAGAGTGGCAGGCACAACTAAATTAGCAATATTATATATACATGTCATCTGGTTCTAGCAGTTCCATAATATAACACTAGACTATGAACACCGTCGTTGAGCTTTTGGACTCGATTGTATCTATTCTCATACTAACTCTTCAGGATGAACTTACGGCTGCTTCTGAATCTCCCCTTGATTAAACTGCTCCTTCTTCTTCTCGATGTAGCGGTGGATGTCTTCTGCGGACAACACCCTTTCAATCCTCCTCTTGTTGGCGGCAACAACGTAAGCAGCCGGCCTCTCCTTCACCGTAGGGGTCACCATCTTGGGGACACTGGCATACACCATAGGTCGAGTGACCAGGTTGTAGACAGGCTCAATCTTCTTGACCTTCTGCAGCTTCACTTCAGTTTCGGGCACCGGATACTTCTGTGTGGTAAACATGGTGTGTTTGCTGTGGCCTTTCGCAAGAGAGGGGAGTAGCAGGTGAATGTGTTCTTGGTGAGATGGTTGCTTGGCTTCCATGGTGCTGGTGTTCGTCCCCTCCTTTTATAGGTCCCAGGAGTTA
>BCLG01002987.1:0-48354 GCA_001602295.1 Zoysia matrella
CCTACATCCAGTCATCAGTTGCCCCTCGTGCAAACCACAAGCTTTCTTTCAAGTATTTTGGACCCTTTAAGATTATTCAGAAGGTAGGAGCGGTTGCATACAAGTTGCTGTTACCGTCATCAGCTACTATACACCCTGTTTTTCATGTGTCCCAGTTGCGGGCTGCTGTACACGCCAAGCATACTGTCAGTCCTACACTGCTATCTGATCATGCCCTTCAGGTTCCTGTTCAAATTCTTCAGCACTGAGTGATTGAAAGAGGTGCTCGTTCAGTGGAGCAAGGCCTGGTGTTGTGGTCTGATATGGATACTAACCTAGCTGCTTGGGAAGATCTCGAACCGTTGAGGCAACGTTTTCCCTTCGCTCCTACTTGGGGTCAAGCAGGTTCTCAAGAGGGAGGGAATGTTACAGAACCATCACAGGGGACGGTGCAGACTGCACAGGATCAGGTGGAGAACGGCATCGCCAGACCACGTCGTCAAGCTAAACCAAACTATCGTGTATTTGGGCCTGAGTGGCAGCAGGCGTGAAGTGTGTGTGCTTTGTCCTATAAGTATGAGACTTTGAGCTTGTAACAAACCCCAAAAAAAGAAGCAATAACAGAATATATTCCTACCTATCTGTTCTCCATTGCTCCTCCTCGTTTTCCCCATTCTCCTCATTCTCCTCCGCTACGATCTCTGCCTCTAACAGGAACTCCTGCTTGCTGTGGAGCACGTGCGTCATGGCCGTAGCGGTCGGGTTGCCCATGGCTGCTACTCCCCCGGACGCTGCTGCGATGGTCGTGAGACCGTCGACGGACCTGACTACCGCCGGCACGGCGCCGTTCGCGGCGCAGGTGGCGACGCAGACGTCGCGGAGGCGGAAGTCAAAGGCATCACTCTCGACGGCGTCGGCGCGCGAGAACATGAATGGCGCGGCGGTGGCGAGGTCGTAGCACGGCACGAGCAGCGGCGTGACGGTGTCCCTGAGCGTGGCGTCGCCGAACACCCGCCGCAGCGACCGATCCGCCCCGTTCGAGCTTGTACGAAAGTGTAATTGGGCCGGTAGATTTCGAGCATTGTACGAGCATTGTACGAGCTGTACGAGCTTGTCCGCCCCGTACAGTGTAATTGTACGAACACCGGCCTGAAATAAGCTTGTACGAGCATTGTACGAGCGTACGAGCTTGTCCGCCCCGTTCTACAGGCTATGCGTGGTACAAGCTCGTACAATGCTGGATCTGGTGACCACTGTTCACCTGATTTCGATACGCGAGGGAACCACCCGTCACGGCTCCAGTGAGTGCGCGTACGAGCTTGTACCACGCATACAGTGTAATTGGGCCGGTAGATTCTCCAGTACGAATTCTTCATTCTTCAATGCGTAAAAGAATAGCCTGTTTCAGGTATGCCTCTCTTTTTGTGATGATTTTTTTTTTAAGATGTGGACTTCATTAAGTGTAATTATAAGTTTGGCTTTATACGTTAAAGTTGTGTTGGTGTGTGTTATGGTGTGAGTAAGTGTGCGTGTGTATAAAGATAAGATACTATAGCTGTATTTGAGAGGCTTCAAAAAAAAAAAGTCTGTTTCTGCTGTTTATGTATTGTACCTACAACATGCTACAGTGTATAAGCTCCAACCTCGTGAGCCGCACCAAACGCCCTAAGAAGAGAGACACTCGCTTTGGCTTGGGTGAAAGATTCTCATGTGCATGTCTTGAAAAAATTGAAAAGACTAGATATAAAACTTCAGTGGTAGGAAATAATTAGTCTTGAAAAAATTGAAAAAAGTTAGATATAGAACCCTTTTGGTAGGGATTATGATTATTCAAAAAATTATTCATATATTTGATTGTTTATGAAAATCACTTATCCAACTTATTCACATATTTTTTTATATCAAGAATGTTTTAGCAAAACAGCTTATATTATGTCTGGTAGATTCTCCAGTGGGGGCTCTGCTCGTGTGGTATGGATTCTTTAGTTCTTCATTATTCAAATGCGCAAACAAAAAGGAGACACACTCGCTTTGGTGTGGGTGAAAGATACCCATGTGCATATCTTGGAAAAAATTGAAAAGGCTAAGTATAGTAAGAAGAAAATTTTTGGAGTAATCCGCAAGCTTCACGATACCAATAGTCAACCGGTTTTTAACAGTTTAAAAAACACACCAGCTAGCTGGTAAAAGCCAATACGTTTACTGTTTTACTATAGGACTGATTTTATTAAAAACGAATTATTGGTTAAATCAGACCAATTTCTATGATTTTCATGAAAACTGACCAATTGTTTACCGGTTTTATAAAGCCTGGTGCAGACAGATTTGAACATCAATAAAAAGAAAGTTTGGAGGCAGTTCGAAAGTCTGAAACATAAGAAATGATGTATGGATAATAAAATCATCTGAAGTACTCCACGTCAGAATATTTGTTGTCCCATTAAAAATAGGTACTAGAGACGCGAACAAATCGCTTCTACAGTAAAAAAGAGCTGTTGAGAAGCTGCAAGTTTAACTAGGGATGAAAACGATGCTCATCCCATTTTTTTTATATTTAATTATTCAGACGAAAACGAAAACAAAAAAGTCAGAATTGGAATACGGGTCGAGACAGTCGAGAATACGAAAACGAATATATCGAAACAGAAAAATATCGATAAAAAAAATGATAATTTAAATCAGAAAAATAATAACACTGAGTTATAAAGTTAAATAAAGTTAAACAAGTCTTAACGATAAAACATAGTCTTAAATAATAATATAGATGACTTAGATAGTAAATTACAGTGTAATGAAGAACGAAATCGTTATCACTTGGTGTTGAACAATGGCAATGTGAGGTGTTGTGCACCTTGCTGATATAATTAGGGTTCAGAACTTCAGATGGCCATATTTAGATTGAGTTTGAGTGACAAATTTTTTCTATCCCATGTTTTAATTCTATTCTAAATGTAATAAAATGGAAAAAAAAAAAGAAAATGTGGGAAATTACCAACAAAAAACGTAAATCTGAAACGATGAGAAAAATGTTCATCCCATTTTCATTCCCGTCTCAGCCACCATTCTGATCTCATTTCTGTTCCCGTCCTGTCTAAATTTCGCTCATATAAAAAACGATCAGAAAAAAGGGTTTCAAAACCGAAACGAGATGAGAATTTACCGTTTTCATCCAAGATATGGTCTCACATGTCCTAGCAACAAAATCCCCAAAAAATCTCGCAAAAAACCAGAGTAGAAAATTGATGGGAGGGGATGGTGCTGTGGGATGAGATCCGGACAAAATAACCAAAAAATCAACTGGCTAATGCAAATCATGAGGTGGCACAGTGGGAGGAGATGGATGGGAGGGCTGTGCCGCCATGCCGGAGCAGCAAACCATTACCTGAGTAAATCGATGGGAGGACTCTGGCAACGCCGGTTGCTTGGAAGAGTGGGAGAGAACATGGGAGAGAAGGGTATGAGGACCGGGGTGGGGGCTGGGGGGGTGTGCCCTTACTATTTTACTTCCGCGCTGACTGCAGCGCATTTGTAATCCGCTGCCAGCTATATGTTGCTAAAGGGTCATTTGTGTTGTAATATTTAGTGTCGCATAAACGTCATCTAATAAAAACTAATATTGATAATGAACATATCAGTGTCGATCGGGCTGACGTCAAGAAAAACCGAAACTAGTGTGTCTTAGCAGTGTCGGTTTTTAGTGTCGTAGTTCAGACAACATTGCTGTTGCCTAGATTGTGTCGTTTAGGATGATCTCAATACGTCCGACACTGATAGTTCGTGTATAAATACTCGTCTCCTTTCTCCCATTGGGTGCACTTTGTTCGATTCTGTTTCAAGAGTGTGTTCGTACGGCGGTCGGAAAATTTGGAATACAAAGGGGGACGATTTTCATTCCATTTTTAATCAAAGGATATTGCTATAGGAGGTAAATCTATGTCATGTTTAGAAATTTTATGGTCTTATGATGTGGTTTTAATGTAGGTTTAGGGTGAGATATTGTGAGAGGATTTTGAAATAAAGCTAGCGTGTACAGGCATAGATTTAGGGTGGGTTTTGTAGATCCCAACTAATTTTGTTAATTTCTAAGAGTATTAGTACATAGTTAATTAGCTAGATCTCTAGTTTACATATATAATAAGATCTACATTATGGTGCGGGTGAGGGCAGGGGAGAGAGTGAAAAATTAATTATATATCTAGTTAATTTTATATCCTTTATATTATAGTTTTTTTCTCTTTATTTCTTTTTATATTAGTGATCTGTGAAGATGGATGACAGATCTTGTATGTACAATGGCACTAGCAGAAATCCATTTCTATATTTCAAAAATGTCACTTCATTTGTCGAAGCTGCTAAGATCATAAATGTACACATAAAAACAAATAGATTATGGTGTCTATGTAAGAAGTGCAAGAATATTGTAATGTTTGACACCCCTGAAACAATTCGTGAGCACTTGTTGGAAAATAGTTTCATTGAGAACTGCTCAATATGGACCAAACATAGAGAGACACAAGCGAATACACCAACCACTGGAGAACAAGAAGTTGGGATTGGATACAACAAAGAGAGAGTAAGAGGTGATGGCAACATCGAAGAGCCAAGGTCAAAAGAAAACAACATAGAACAGAGGGATAAAAGAAACAACGATGATTGTGACGTGCTTCATGAAATATTGAAGGTTTCGGTGTCGAGAAACTATTGCGCCACATTGGGCACGAGAAAATATTGAAGAACAAAACAAGAGGTTTAGATAACTTATAGATTTTGGATAAGGCTTCGAAAGACCTTCTATACGCTGAATCAAATAGGTGTGATAAGAAATGCACGATATTACAAACGATGCTTGATCTTCTTACACTAAAGGCCATGGGCGGTCAGACACCAGCTTAAACGAATTGCTAGAGCTCTTAGCCAAATTATTACCAAAACCGAACAATTTGCCAACTACCACGTACCTTTCAAAGAAATTGTTGTCACCATTGACACTGGGCATATAAAAAATACATGCTTGTTCGAACCACTGTATATTGTATCGCAAAGAGTACGCAAACGACATGAGATGTCAAGTGTGCAATGTCAGTCGGTACAAAAGGAATGATCAAAGTGATGATTCAGATTCTATGGATCAGCAAAAAGGAAAGAAAGGGAGAAAAATGATGAAAAAGCATTGGTAGCAGTCTGAATGATCAAGATGACGACAATAGAAAAGTTTCAGCACTTGTGATATGGTACCTGCTCGTAATAGATCGATTGAAGCGACTATTCTCCAACTCTAGAGACGCTGAACTCATGATCTGGCATGCGGCCTCTGATGGGCGCAAAAAGGACGGGAAGCTTTGGCACCCGGCCGATGCTCGACAATAGAAAATCTTTTACGTTAACCATCCTAAATTTGCCAGAGATCCAAAAAACTTAAGGCTAGGCTTAAGTACTGATGGAATGAATCCCTTTGGTGATATGAAAAATCCACATAGTACTTGACCAGTGATTTTAAGCTTATACAACATACCTTCATGTCTATGTCACAAGAGAAAGTATCTTATGTTAGCTATCCTTATTTCTGGTCCTAAATAAGCTGGCAATGATATAGATGTCTATGAAAAAGTTATGGGAAGATAGGATCCGTGCTTGGGATGCTTACAAACAAGAGAGCTTCACACTGTGTGCCATGATTTTTGTTACCATCAATGACAATCCCGCACACTTGACACTAACTAGACAGGTTAAGGGGAAGACAGGATGTGTAGTATATCTGGACCAAACATCATCGACATACCTTCCTTTCTCATGTAAGTTGGTGTACATGCGGCGCCGATGATTCTTACCAAAAATCACAAGTACCGTGCAACGAAGGATCAATTTGATGGTACACGGGAGAAAGATTAGGCACCGATCAATCGTGATGGTAAATTTGTGTTTGAATTGGTCAGAAATATCCATATCGTCTTCGGTAAGGCAGTGAAAGGAAAAAAAGAAAGAAAAATGATAAGGCTCCAAGAGATGTTCTGTTTAAAAAACAATCGATATTTTATCGATATTTATCATACTGAAAAGAGTTAGAGATTGGCCATGCCATAGATACTATGCATGTTGCAAAGGGTGTTTTTGAAAGCACAATTGGTACCTTATTGAATATCCTAGGCAAAACAAAGGATAGACTTAGAGCACGTAGGGACCTAAAAAAATGGGAATAAGGCCAGAACTTCATCCTCAGATTAGACCAAATGGAAATTATTACCTTCCACCGGCTAGCTTTACCCTCACACTTAAGAAAAAATTAATATGCAAGTGTCTAAGTGGTGTTAGAGTCCCCACAGGTTTCTCATCGAATGTTAAGAATCTCGTTTCAATGTCTGAGCTGAAGATGACTGGGTACAACACTCATGACTATTATACCGTGCTCACCCTTTTCCTCGCTATTGCAATCAGGGTTGTCAAACAACCATACATAAAGATGACCGTCATACGAATATGCCACTTCTTCAATGCTATATCCAAGAAGATAATCGACATTCCTGAGTTGAAGAAGACGCGTAAACAGATGAGGGAGACTATGTGCCAACTTGAGATGTGCTTCCCACCATCTTTCTTTGATATGATGGAGCATTATATGAATCACATAACAGATCAAATTTTTATCCTCGGCCCTATTCATCTGCATCACATGTATTCGTATGAGCGTTATATGTCTATTATGAAGGGCTACGTACGCAATCGTGCTCACTCTGAGGGTTCCATGATAGAGGGTTACACAACTGAGGAGGTTCTTGAGTGCTACAACGATTACATGAAAGATGAAAAACCAATAGGTGTGTCGGTGTCACGACACGAGGGGAGGCTTGAAGGGAAAGGAACAAAAGAAAGGAAAACATTTAACGATCAGAGTTTTGTAAGAGTCCGAGATGCACATTATAGCATCCTTCATTAGTTACATATTGCAGTGCCATACATCCAGCAACACTTACAACAGCTTCATGAAAAATGAACATTCCACAGAGGATTGGATCATGAAAGAGCACAAAAAATGTTTTATGTCATGGTTGAAGAACCAAAACCTCCCGATTGGTACAACAAAAGATGAAAAAAATGATGCGTTTATTGGCCGATGGTCCCTTAATGTTAGTTACATCATGGCAGACATATGACATCAATGGGTTCACATTTTGTACCAAGGCAAAAGACAACAAAAGTCAGCACCAAAACAGTGCTGTTAGAGTAGATGCCGAAGACAGTGAGGGGAACAAGATTACATATTATGGATACATTGATGAAATTTAGGAACTCAACTATTGAACAACTTTACAGATCTCTGTATTTAAGTGCCAATGGGTCAAGCACCCACAAGGTGTAGAAGTGGATGAAATGGGCTTCACTCTTGTGTCCCTAAACAACAAAGGTCACAAAGATGATCCATGAATACTCCCACAACGTGTCGCACAAGTGTTTTATGTTCTCAAGCCCGAACACAAGAAGAAGCACATTGTTATCCCTAGAAAACAAAAGATCATCGGGGTTGATAATGTCACACATGATGAAGAATACAACCAGTTTGATGAGTTGCCCTTTTTTGTGAATACAGAAATGATAAATATCTTTGAAGCAAGACTCAGTTATTCATGACTTGTTCCCTACATGCGCAATGATGATGAGGGGAAGTTAGTTCAAGCTAAGTAATTAAAGATGTCATAATTTTGTAATCGAATTATTTATAATCTAATTATTAAATATTATATTATAAATGTGTCCTCTTGTTTTGTGATATTAAGGCTAATATTTTTTCCCTTCATTCCAAATTACTAATGTTCCATACGTTGTAATATATAATTTATATAATGAAAAAAAAGAACGTACAACACTATATCCACATTGGACATTGCACGGCCACTGCAATGTCCAATCTGGGCATACAGTTTACATGCTTCCTCAAAAAACGTCAGAAAGCCGGGGCTTATAAACTGGTTGATACTTGCAAGAATAGTCGAGGTGGGACTAAAT
Organism: Zoysia matrella; assembly: GCA_001602295.1. Taxonomy (NCBI): domain Eukaryota; kingdom Viridiplantae; phylum Streptophyta; class Magnoliopsida; order Poales; family Poaceae; genus Zoysia; species Zoysia matrella. The sequence continues at coordinate 7,978 of BCLG01002987.1, forward strand.
TACAAGTAATAATGTCGGTCAAGTATGAGGTAAGCAGCAGACGACATTACATAAAGCAATCCTGTCGATCCAAAATGACGTCAGTAGAAACGACAGTACATTGGATTATAGTGTCGGTTAAGTATGACATAACTTATTTATATTATATATTTGAAAAAGAAGAATGTACAACGATATGACCAAGTTCGCAGTGGAGGTTACGCAGGTTATGATTAACCTCCACTGCCAACCTATGCCATACAGTTTACACAATTCCTTGCATACAAACAGACAGCCAGAGCTTATAAGTTGGTCGACACCACCAAGTATAGCCAAGGTGGGACTAAAGTTACGTCACATAATAGTGTCAAAAAAGTATGACATCAGCGGAAACTGACATTACACTAGATAATAGTGTCGCTCCTATATGACATCAACAGAAACCAATATTACAATGAGCAATAGTGTCGGTTTTGTATGATGTCAGCAGAAACCGATATTAAAACAAGAAACCGAGAACTTTTACTAACTTGTAGTAATAATATTTATAAACTTACATAACTTAAAAACATAATATTTATAAAATTATAAAATTACTACTACTACTACTAATAATTATTCTTCCATGTTCGAGTCCTCTTCCTCCTCCTCCTCTTGAACAACTGAGTTGGCCACCTCGGTGGAGAAGCGCTTGATGCTCGCCTCTACCTCCTTGGTCGCGGCGTCGAGATGGGACGCCAGCTGAACGAGGGTGTCGAAGGGAAAGTCAGGCTGGCATACCTTTACCGCAGATAGTATGTGGTCCGTAGAGCATTGCTCCCGAGCCCTCGAGCGATCTGAAGGGTTAGTCATGGGCTAAATCTTCGTCTTCATCACCGTTTGCCGATGGTTGATGCTACGGTTGCGCGCGAGCGCGCCCGTAGGGCGTAGCCCCCGAGCGATCTGAAGGGTCGGTCGTGGGCTAAATCTTTGTCTTCATCATCATTCGCCGATGGATGATCCTACGGGAGCGTGCGAGCTAGCCCGTAGGGCGTAGCCCTCGAGCCCTCAAGCGATTCGAAGGGTCAGTCGTAGGCTAAGTCGAAAGGATAGTTCCTGACCGTCGAGGTCGGTTCGAAACTGATTTTCGTTATCAACTGAGTGCCAGAAAAGATGACTAGATTGGGCTAGTCGGGTCAGCCTCGTCTCATGATCAGCATCGCGCCTAGGTCGGATTGGGCGGACCAGTTGCTTCCCATGATCAGCGCCTTGAGTGAGTATCGGGCCGGTCAGTTTGTCGCCCGATCTTTCATTTGTCTCCATCCGTGAGATTGACTCATGGCGTTAGTAACGGGCGTCGGTAACGGCTCCAACGATCGCACGGTTTTGCCGTCTCCATGTGGAAGGCAGATGCATTGTCTGGGAATTGTAACCGCCAATCGATCCAGACAGTTAGATCAATTGATCGAACGGTCCAAAAAGTACGACGGTTCACGCGGGGGCGTCCTGTCGAAAGGACGCCTGCCTGGCATTAACTGCCTTGGCAGGGGTGCGCAATAACCGCACCGGCCAACAAAGGTTTCCAAGGCTGCTTGGGGCCCACTTCTCGATGAGTGGGTGTTGAGATTTGCGGTGCCCGAGGGTTCGGGCGCCCATTATGACATGCCGTCACATTGACGTGGCGTTTGAATAAAAGACGTTCGTGGCCTCTCATTCGTCTTCACCAGTTTCAAAATCCAAACGCGCACGAGCCATTGCCTTCATCCTCCTTGCGCGCGCTCACCCTGCCTTTGCCTTTGTTGTTGCCATGGCTGCCTCTCCGTGGAAGAGATTGGTCGTCATTGAGGGCGCCCTCAAAAATTACTTCAAGATTGGTGTGCTCCCGTCGAAGGAGGTTGTGCGGTGGCGGCCAACGGTCAGGGAGCAGGCGCCAGCGCTGGGCCAACGATGTGATTTCCTTTCTCGACTTCCATGATCGTGGGCTTGCGCTGCTTAGCTCCAACTTCTTCCGTGGCCTCCTGGCCTACTATGGTGTCTACTTCCATCACCTCAACGCAAACGGGGTGCTGCAAATCTCCATCTTCATCACGCTCTGCGAGGCTACCTCGGTATTGATCTGCATGTCAATTTGTGGAGGTACTTCTTCCGCATCTTGCAGCAGAAGGAGGGCAACTCTATTCGAAGTGTTGGAGGCGTGGGGATTTGTCTCCGCAACAACCGGGCGTCGGAGTACTTCGACATCCCGCTGAAGAAATCAGTGAAGGGGTGGCACGGGGGCTGGTTCTACCTTGACAATGCCGCCCCTAGCCTGCCGCCGTTCAGTGATGAGCCTGCTCAGGTGTTGGACACTTGGGGCGTGAGGCTCACTAACGAAGAGGAAGAAGAATTGGACCCGCTGCTCCGACTGATCGAGGAGCTCCTGGAGGATGGCCTGAACGGCATCAAGCTCGTCTCCACCTTCATCAAGCGTCGCGTTCACCCCCTCCGCCTGCGTCCCCTACTCTTGTGCGACTACACCGGCCGGTTCGACAGCATACGGGAGGTGCTCCAGTTTGAGCTGTCGACAGACGGCTTGATCATGCGGTTGGGCCGAGTCTTGGAGGGTGATGTGGTGACCGAGCTCGCCGGTGGGCCAGCTCCTATTGATACAGAGCATCAAGCGGGGAAGCTGGTAAGTCAAATCATCCCCTGCATGTTGTTAGGGTAAAATGCAGCATGGCAGTTGTAGCCTTAGGTCAGCACTTATCTGTGAATGTTGTAGGAGGGCATCCCACCGTTGCATGCAACGGCCCCCGAAGTGGTCGCCACGGATGTGGTGCTTTTGACCGCTCCAAGCGTCGGTCCGGCCATCCAAGATGTGGAGCAAGCTGCTCCGGCCGCTGAGCCAGCGGCTCCTGGCGCTGGGACGGCTTGCTGTTACCGTTGCTGCTGCCACCGCTGCCCCTGCCGCAGCGAGGCCCTCAGCTGTCGTCGCGCCGATCGACTCCGATTCTTCGGACGACGTGCCGCTGAACGAGCGCATCCGCCGTCGGAGGGAGCGGGATGATGTGGCTGAGCCCTCCTTGAAGAGGGCAAGGACAGAGGTGGTCGAGACCTCTGCCGACCCCCAGGTGCTTGCTATCGCCGTTGCTGCGGGGCCAAGGGTGGCACCGCCAGCGCCCAACCAGAGCCTCCCGTTCCCGGTCCTTGTGTCACAAATGTAAGTCCCTGCACTTTTGATTAATTAATCGTATTTTACCTTACCGTTGATAATGTTATGACCGTGTTCACTTGTTCGTTCGTGCAGCTCTCCTTCGATTGCCACGACGCGGGCCCATGCGGCGGGCTCTGCTGCGCTTTCGTCGTCGTCGCCGGCGCGAAGTGTGGTGACGGTCAGACCCGCAGCAGGTGAAGCGGCACTACCATCACCGCTGCCAGAGCCGATCCTTGAGGAGAGGGAAGAAACGGGCGAAGAGAGCTCGTCCCCTTCTCCGGTCGCAGAGGGCCAAGTCCAGCCCTCGGGCGCTGATGTCGAGGAGGCTCAGGTGCAGCCTCGAGCACTGATGCCGGGGTTGCGAGTGTTGAAGCCGGGGAAGCGCAGGCACAGCCCCCGAGTACCGACGCTGGAGCAGGTGGAGTCCAGCCCCCAAGTGCAAGTGCCGAGGGGGTCCAGGAACTGGAGCCATCCCCTGCCACGAGAGCGAAAGAGCCGACGCCGCCGTCATCGTCGGCGCCTGTTGCTGACGAGTAGAGAGTGCAAGTTCAGGCGTCGTCCCCTGCTGCCGAGGAGTCGCAGGCGTTGGTGCTGACGGGGTGGTTTCTTGCTGCTACCGTGGAGGAGCAGGGGGAGCTGGCGCAGCCCCGGATGGCGGAGGGGACGAGGGAGCCGTCGCCGCCAATCACCGTGGGACGGTAAGCTGCACCCGTTCCCGTGGCTCCAATTGAGGCAGTCAGGGAGGCGTGTGCGTACCTTGACGGCCAAGCGTCGGTGGCGAGCAAGCGTGTCGCCGAGGCCATCCCACGCCTTCACGGCGCGCTGGAGTTCTTGGTTGAGTGACAGGACGTCTTCAAAGATCCCTATGCACGGCAATGTTGGGTAAGTCAGAAATTTCCATTGATTTGGTTTTTACAAACCTTAGTGGGTGGTGATGTTAAGTGGAGGGCTTTGCAGGAGACCCTCTGAGGGTCAGCAGGTTATCCTTTGTAGGATCCCCTCCTGGCCAAGGTCAACGCGCTGCGCGAAGATTTGAGGAGGACTCGCGCCAACCGTGACGAGGCCAGGAGGACTGCCACCGAACAGCGCCGTGCTGCGGAGGCGGCCGAGCATAGCGCCCAGATCTCCTTCGAATAGGTTATCAAAACCCAGAGGGTGGTAGCCCGGCACGACGCCATAAGTAAGCATCCTCATCCCTTTGCCTCTTGATTGGTCAGCCTGTTGATGTTTGCTAGGTTGTACAGAGCTCCAGTAACAAATCAACCGCAACGCTAAAGAGATGAAGGAGCTGCGAGATCGGGCGCGCGCTGCTGCAGGGGCCCAAGAGTCAGTCGAAGGCGCCCTTGCCCAGTCCGAGGAGCTTTGCCGCCTCGCCTGGGAGAGCCGAGACGCCTCGGAATCGCGTCTTGTGGTGGTCGAGGATGAAATCAAGGAGCTTTCGGCAGAGCTGACGAAGCTGAAGGAGTCATCAGCGGCCGCTTGGCACAGGAGCGAGAGGCTCACAAGGTGACGGTGGCCCAGCTTCAACGGGAGCTTGCAGGAGAACGCGTTGCCGCCAAAGCTGCAAGGAAGGATCGGAATGGTAAGTACTTACTTTGCTCGTTATCCTTTGGGTGTCGGGCCCTTAGTGTTATGTTTGACGCAGGTGCGGTCGGGGAGCTCCGGGCGCTACGTGGGGGCGTTCGCTCTCTACTGCGTCAAGTCTTTGACGATGCCCGTGAAGGTGCCATCGACATGGACCACGCGGTTCAAGTTCTGAACCTGCTCACGAGGATCATCAGCACCGAGCTGGTGGTAGCGCCACAGGATGGAGTAGTTCTGACCCTAGCGCACACCCGATCGCACTATCCGGAAGCCAACCTCGGGCGCATCTTCGAGGGGTTTGTCGCTGGGATGTCGGAAGAAGAGATGGTGAGGCTGCACGATGAAGTGAAACCTCAAGCTCAGAACATCGTCTCCGGCTACCAGAGGCCAAGCTTACTCCGGGAGCGCTTCGGGCACTTGCCTCCTTACATGTGAAGGTATCTGTAGTTTTAGGAAGTTGTTTGTAAATAATTTCCTGCAAAACAATGTGTACTTTTGTGTTCGAAGTTTATGCAAGTTGATGTTTCCAACCCCATCAGTGCTGTCAAAAGTGTTTCACACCTAACATTGTTTGTAATCCGTTGGGTGTTGATCAAGCGACTAGGTCAGGTATAGCTCGTAGGATCGAGTGTCGGGCTCGATACAACCATAGAGCATCACCAACGTCAGGTCAGATCGTTAGCCGCGAGGAAGTATTTAAATGAGAGTGCTCATAGTCCACTTCGGCACGTTCGAGGGTCACTCATGAGCTGGGCACGGGTCGGGGGTCAGTCCCCGAGGAAATGAAGAAGGCACAGAGCCTACGAGGCGCGAAGCCTTAGCGAAGGAACGAGGCACGGAGACTTGAAGAAGACGAGAAGGGTGGATGATCCGACCCTTGGACTGGGACACCAAGAATAGCCCTCGAGTGGCGAAGGGTGGCTAGGCCAGCTACGATTCGCCGTCCAAAGTAGTTAAATGAAAAACGAGATGGGCACAGAAGAACTTAGCTGATTTTATTATGCGTAGAAACGACGCAAGTTCTTGATACTCCAGGCGTGGGCTAGCTCCCTGCCGCCTTCGATCGCCAATTTGTAGGCGTGAGGCCTTAAGACTCGTTTGATTACATAAGGTCCCTCCCAGGGTGGAGACAACTTAAGATGGTCGGTCTTATCCTGCACTCTCTTGAGCACAAGGTCGCCGACGTTGAAGGCCCAACCCTTGACGCGTCGAGCGTGTAGCCGTCGCAGACTTTGTGTGGCACCCCGTTTCCACAATGCACTACGATACATGTATTAGTCCCTGGATTAGTATCTGATACGCACAAACACAACAAAATATATATCGAAAGCATACTTAGACAAGAAAATAGATACCTGAGACAGAACTTTTAGCATCACACGGTGAGGATCTCTATGATCTAACACCGGTCGACCAGCCAAAAGCGAAGCAAGCAGCAGAACACTAAGGCCCAAATCCATAAGCAGACTTGGAAAGCATAACCAAAACCCAACACGTCGTCACCTACGTGGTCCTCTCTGTCTAAAACCACAAATGCAAACGGGTGAGTACATAAGGTACTCAGCAAACTCTAACACTAGGCAAGGGTATATGTATAGATGCACATTTGGTTGTAGCAAGGATGAGGCTACGAGGTTCAATTTTTTGCGAAAAGCTATTTTTTTATGCAGGGTTCACTACAGAAGATTTCTAAAGGGAAGCGAGAACATTTGTTGTCTATATTTTAGTAGGTTGGACCTGAGGAAGCATAAACTAATCTCGCCAGTTTCCAAATTTTAACTGGAAGGGCCTCCATTATCTCATCTAGACACTTTCCAAAACACGGATACCTACACGCACTCACATGCCAAGGATATCATAGAAAACTAATCGTAGGGTACCCGAACAAGGAGCTTGTCAATACCGTGACAACGGCCATTCCAGATAGATTTTTACACTCTGCAAAGGTTGTACACTGTACCCACAGGCTATGCCTTCTTTCGCGAGCAAGAAAAACATAACGTTTACCCCGCGACTACATAGGTTTCCACAGAGTCCACCCAAGATGTATACAGGGGCTATCCGTCAGGGTATCACCCTCACGATGACGTGACAGTACATTTTCGAAGCCGGATCGTGAAGATTTGCCACAGTCATGTCTTTTCCTGGTCCCCTTCTCTACACTGGGTATTACCAAACCAGAGGCTATATCCATGGGCTTACGGTCTCATGACACAGGTAATTACATAGTCGACAGCCAGAGAGCGAGTTATCTCATGCCCTTCTCCTGTCCCCTTGCGTCCTACCAACCTCTTAATGGCTCGATGTGGAATACTTACATAGCGGGGATAAGTTCTGCCCAATATGTACAGGTTCTGTGGTTGCACAAAATTACTGGAGGACTAACGAATCGGTCCTTATATGACAGGGGTGGCGGACTCGTCCACGGCAGGTGGACCACACAGAAGACTATACACCTATCACAATCACCTCGTGTGAGCCTCACCCCATGACCAGAATCATCCCTCTTCACCTAGCACCAGTTGTACTAATTCTCACCCTTTTCTTTTCACGCACACCACCAAACACAATTTAACGCATTTTGTAAACGAATGGTGTATGGTGTGGCAGTGCAAGGCACCGCAATTGGGGTCCTAAGCATTCTACGAAACAAGACAACTCTTTGTTCTTTAAAATTATTTAAAGACGGAAGACTTATGTTTAACAAAGAGGGTATTGTCAACGGGTAATCAAGGTACTTAATATTAATGTCTAGTAACTGACACTAATATCAGTAAAACAATCAATTAAGTAGGATTACAACTAACACAATGTGTTAAATCAAAATATCATGCATAGCAGTATAGAGAGGCACTATAGGAGCACTAGTAAAATATAGGTTCAATATGATCAAGGGTTTAGAGCTTGCCTGTAGACTCCTAATCTTCGGAGCTTGAGTCCTGATGCTCTATCAAAATCTTAATTTTCAATCTCTAGCTTCGCGTCCAAATCTTCATGCTTCTCTTCACACGCAGCCCTTTTGGCTCTTCTTGAATGTAACGACCGGGTTTTTCTTACCTTTTGATAAGTCTCGATCTTCCGTGACCTTGCCAATCCCAAGAGGTTGACAAGCATGACATCACAAGCGATCAATCAAGAAACTATAACAGAAGTATTAAACAAGAAACGAGAATAGAAAATAACAAATCAAGCAGATTTCTTAGAATAAAATTCTCCAAAGTGGTCCATCGGTACGCTGGCCGAAAACATTTCAGAGCAGAAATATCACTATTGAGAAATCCATCGAATGCAGCAACGAAAGCATCATCATGGCAGCGGTAGCGAACCTCCTCCACACAGGTTTGTCGGAGACGTAGTCGAAGTCGAAGCTGAGAGTATCCTTAGAAAACAACAAATTAGAAAGCCGTGAGTACGAGTACTCAGCAAACCACGTACTACCTATCAACAATGTATGCATGCAAATTGTTTCAAGGGTAAAGACGAGCTCAAGTGCTAAATTGCAAGTTTAAAATATTTTAGTTTATTTTAAAGATGCAAGAAAGTTTTATTTTAAAACTGTCAAAATTTATTATCTTGCCCTGCAGGGATCTTCGTTATCTCGGACGGGGGTTCATTTTAAATGCCAGTGTAATCTCCACACTCGGCCACAGCTCAAAAGCTGGAGTCCAAAACATTTTGAAATAGAAGAGGAGGAAGAAAAACAAAACTATTCAAAGAGGAGCACAACTCAGGGGATGTCCTTCCAAAAAGGATGTGGCAATGCACATTGACTGGAACTCTGTAGAGTTTATGCACCTGGACCCATGAGAAGTGTCATCGAGAATTACCATCGTAGCCTCGATGAACACACAAGACCCGTCCACAAGCTTTAACTGGCGTCATCCGTCCTCCAGGATAGGGATCCCAAGTGCCTACGCAATAAGGTCCTAGAGCTGTGAAGAGTCTACCACTGATCAGGTGGGGTATCTCAATCTCATGTGGGGAGCCAGAGCTCTACATCACACTAACACAACACCGCCAACCCACGGGTAAACAACCGGTCTCGGCAAGCTTCAAGATCAAACCACTGCCCATACAGGGTAATGTGGTGTGCAAGATTGTCAACTGAGCATACAAGGCTCGAAGGACTCGGTTCTTAATTGTCGGAGCAGCACTCTTTCTAACCTCAACGCCAACAACCAACAAGTCTCACAGAAAGATCCCAGCTCGGATCTTCCTGTTGTATCTGCCACAGGTACGCCCACTGGGACTTCCCAAAAGTCCACCAGCTTCTCATACTCCATCCTGCCCTCACTAAATAGTTATGTATAGTTATTTGCAAAACTCACACATTTGAATCACAGTTCAAAATCATTTAACACAAATTCCATTTTTATAGTGATAGGTGTGAGATAAAAATAAATGCGACTAAGCATGGCTAAGCATAAAAATAAAATAATTATTCTTATGCAATCCTAGGGCTCATATTTGTGGAACAATAAATTGGCACGGCTTAAAAATGTTGCTAGCATATTTTAAAACAGTTGTCATGCAAATTAGGGTTGCAAACAAATCATGCAGTTTAAAATAATGGGTACAAAAGTGGTACAAAAGTGATCAAAGAACGCGGCTTGCCTGGCAGCTCGGGATCGTAGTCGGGATCCGGGTCATCAAACTGAGCGGGCTCACGGTACTCCTCCTCGGGATCACCAGCTAAACACAACATAAACAGGGTCAGACACAAGGTACGCGATAATTAATTTTGGTAATTAAATCTAAATTTAAATTGCTAGGCTAAACGTGCACAAAACATTTCTCGGAAAATTCTACACGGCATCATCGACGAGACAAATTAACGGAACAATTTTAGAAATCTTCTGAGATCAAACGGAGTTCCTAAAAAATCGTTGAAGATCTAGAACACAAGGAACTAGACTAATCGCAAATTAATTAAACGCAAATTGATAGCAACTAATCCATCAATCCAACGGAGAGGAAAAAGGAATTTAAGAGAATGGAAATATTCTCACCGGTACTGCAAATCAAAGACAGGAGACAAGCTAGAAAATCGGAATCTGAAATCGCGCACTGGAAAATTGGAGAGGGAAAAACCGAAGCCCTACTGGAGTCGGTGACAAACGCGGCGATCGAGTCAGCGCAGGACAGGGCGGATCAAACCGGCGCGACGAGCGACGCGTGGACGGACGAGGCGACGGGTCAACGGACAGAGTCGGCGTGGATGGGTGATGGCAGCAGGCGATGACGCGCGACATGGAGGCTAGAGCGGCGACGCGGGATCAGAGTCGGCGCGAGGGACGAGGCTGGCGGTGATGGCGTCGCGGAACCAGCAGCGCGCGGAGACGACTCGAACGACACAGGATCGAAACTGGCTCCAGCGGTTGACGCGCGGACGACGCAGGGTTAGAGACTGAGGTGGCCGACGGTGTCGCGCTAGCAAAGACAGCGCCGAGACCGATGGAAGCAACCACTCTTTGGAAACTTTTGGTAGGGAAAGAGGAAAATGGTGAGGTGTGGTGGGAGAGGATAAGGATGAGGCGGGTATTTATAGGAGGAGGTTAATTAGGGATTAGAGAAAAATAATTAATCCTAGCCCAATAAAACTCCGCGGGCCAAATTATTCTGACGTCTGAAAAATAAAAGAGAAATTTTGAAATCGCTTGAAATTAATTTCGGGGCAACTTGGCACTCCGAAAAATTTGGGATGTTACAGACTCCCCCCCCTTACAGGATCTTGTTCTCGAGATCAAGAAGCGGACTTGAACAGGTTGGGAAATTCCTTCCTCAGACTCTTTTCTTTTTCCCAAGTAGCCTCTCGCTCGGTGTGGTTGCTCCATTGGGCCTTGAGAAACATGATCTTAGATCTCCTCGTTTCTTTGAACACCTCACCAAGAATCTTCACAGGGTACTCCAGGTACTCGAGCGTGTCCTGAATATTCAAAGGCATCAGGAACAACATGCTCCTCGAGCACTCGAAGACACTTCAAGTGAGAGACATAAAACACAGGATGCACACCCGTCAGCTCAGATGGCAACAACAACCTGTAGGCAAGCTCACCGATCTTCCTCAGAATCTGAAAAGGACCAACAAACCTTGGAGCCAACTTTCTTCGGACATGAAAGCGACGCGTGCCACGGAGAGGTGATACCTTGAGATACACCCAATCATCAACCTCGAAAGAAAGGAGCCTCCTCTTATCCGCATAACTCTTCTGACAGCTTTGAGCAACCTGGAGATGCTCTCTGATCTTCTCAACCTTCTTTTCTGCAGCTTTGATAGAGTCAGGACCAAAGAAAGACCTCTTACCAACCTCTGACCACATAAGCGAGGTACGACATCTCTTACCATACAACGCCTCAAAAGGTGACATCTCCAAACTGGCCTGGAAGCTGTTGTTGTAAGAAAACTCCGCAAAAGAAAGACTATCCTCCCAGCTCTACCCATAGGTGATCACACAAGCCCTCAACATATCCTCCAGAATCTGGTTCACAAGCTCTGTCTGACCATCTGTCTGAGAATGATAAGTTAAACCATACACTAGGTGTGTACCCATAGCCTCATGCAAGCTCCTCCACAATCTCATGGTAAACTGCGACCCGCAATCAGACAGAATGCTCCTCGGCGCACCATGCAAACTCACGATGTGATCAATGTACAACTTGGCCAACTGATCAACTGAGTACCTCTCGTTCTCAGTGATGAAATGAGCAGTCTTCGTCAATCGATCCACCACCACCAAGATAGCATTATGATGGCAAGACGTCATCGGCAAATCTATGATGAAATCTATACTGATGTCATCCCACTTCCAAGAAGGGATCGATAACGGCTTCAGCAATCCAGTCGGTCTCTGGTACTCAGCCTTAACTCGCCGGCAAACATCACACAAGGCAACATACTCAGCAATGTTCGGCTTCATGCCAACCCACCAGAAACGAGTTCTCAGATCCTCAAACATCTTGGTGCAACTTGGATGGAAAGAATACCTCGAATTATGAGCCTCTCTCAGAATGGCATCTCGCAGCTCTGGCACCCTCGAAACACAGATACGATCCTCAAACCACAAAACACCTTGCTGATCCACACAGAAACCCAGTGCTTTGACTTTCCTTATCTTTTTCAAGATCAACTAAATCTCTCAATCATGCTTCTGAGCTGACTTGATCTCCTCAATCAACAACGGCTGCAACCTGAGCTCGTGTAAGAAACCCTGAGGAACAATCTCAACTCCCAAACTAGTTAGATCTGCAAGAATCTCGAACTGTCCAGACATAAAAGAAGAACAATAAGCCTTGCGACTCAAAGCATCGGCTACCACATTGGCTTTATCCGGGTGATAGTTGATGCTAAGATCATAATCTTTAATCAACTCAAGCCACCTCCTCTGCCTCATGTTCAGCTCTGCCTGGGTGAAGATATACTTGAGACTCTTGTGGTCGGTGTAGACCTCACATCTGTTGCCGATCAGATAGTGCCTCCAAATCTTTAAAGCATGGACAACAGCCACCAACTCTAGATCATGCGTCGGATAGTTCAACTCATGCTTCTTCAACTGCCTCGAAGCATAGCACACCACCTTCTTGTTCTGCATAAGCACACAACCCAAACCCTGACGAGAAGCATCACAAAAGACTTGGAAATCCTGTTGAATATCCGACAAGGTCAAAACAGGTGCAGATGTCAACCTCATCTTCAGCTCCTGAAAACTCCTCTCACAAACATCTGACCAAACAAACGGCACTCCCAACTGAGTCAACTCAGTCATAGGCTTAGCAATCCTCGAGAAGTTCTCAATGAATCAGCGATATTAACCTGCCAATCTAAGAAAACTCCTCACCTCAGAGACTGACCTCAGAGACTCTCACTCCACAACAGCCTTGACCTTCTCGGGATCAACAACTACTCCCTCAGCTGTGGCAATATGACTCAGAAAAGCAACTTTCTCAAGCCAAAACTTGCACTTGCTAAACTTGGCATACAGCTGATGAGACTTCAACCTCTCAAGCACAACCCTTAGATGCTGCTCATGCTCTTCCGCTGACTTGAAGTAGACGAAGATGTCATCAATAAAAACCACCACGAACTTATCCAACTCAGCCATGAACACCTTGTTGATCATGTTCATGAAGTAGGCAGGTGCATTAGTGAGTCCAAAAGAAACGACCAAGAACTCAAAAGACCCATACCTCGTCACGAACGAAGTCTTCGAAATGTCAAAAGGACGAATCTTCATCTGGAGATACCTCGATCTCAAATCAATCGAGAAAAAGAACTTTGCACCCTTCAACTGATCAAACAAATCATTGATCCTCAGCAAAGAGTTCTTGTTCTTTATTGTCACCTCATTCAAATAACGGTAGTCAACGCACATGCACATTGACCCATCCTTTTTCCTCACAAAAAGCACTGGGGCTCCCCATGGTGAAGCACTCGGCCGAATGAATCCTTTACTCAAGAGCTCATTGATGTGCTTCTTAAGCAAAGCAAGCTCATCGAAAGACATCCGGCACGGCCGCTTAGCAATCGGCGTGGTACCAGGAAGCAGATCGATCACGAACTCAACATCTCGATCTGGGGGATGTCTTGGCAACTCATCTGGAAACACCTCCGGAAACTCATGAACAACTGGAATCAGCTCCTAAGACAATTCCTGCAAGCTGCAAACTGAAGGTGGAACTCTGGACGCTCTAGAGGCGCACACCACTCGAACACCATGGTGGTTAACCAACGACACAACTCTCTCAGCACAGGTGATGAGTCCCTTGTGCCTCGCCAACCAATCCATCTCCAAAATGACATCAATGTCACGCGAGAGAAGGACGATGAGATCGGCTAGAAAGACCACACCCTCAATCAAGATTCAAACACCTCTACACTCAACAAGACTCTTATAGACTCCAAGTGGTAAAGTTGTAAGTGTAGGTATAGCTAAGAGTGAGGTAGGGAGACTATGTGTAGTTATAAACGCCGACGACACAAATGAGTAAGTAGCCCCTGAATCGAACATAACTGTCGCTAAGTGAGAGTGAACCAAAAACTCACCAACAACGACGTCAGATGCCTCCTGAGCCTCCTCCACAGAGATGTGGTTCAGGCAGCTGCGCGTGACGCTCAACTGAGCAGCGTCACAGCCCGCTGAATGCACTCCTCGACCTCTAGACTTGTGCGGTGGTCTAGTGAGAGTGGCAAACTGAACACCAACTCCCCTAGAACCCTGCTGCTGGCGCCTTAGACAGTAAAACGCTTTGTGACCCTCCTGGCCACACTCGAAAGAGCAAACCGATGGTGGACCTGCTATCGAACGAAAAGCAGACAGCTGCTGCTGCTAGAAGGCACATCCCTGACTCTGAGAACCTTGCCGCTGAACTGAAGATGGAGCAGAAGCAATGGATCGGGCAAAGGTGGGCTGTCCCAATCCCTACAAGATTGAACCGCTGAAGCGTTGACGCTGAGAAGCCTCACGACTGGGTCCCTGACCAGCTGCCCTCCTCTTCGCATCTCTAGACCGATCAAGCTTCTGAAGTGACACCTCCAAAGCCAGACACCTATCAATAAACTCGCGAAGACTCCTCTGAACACCACCATCCAGGTATAGAAGCATGTCGAGACGCAAGCCTTTCCGAAACCAATACATCTTGCGGCGCTCGGTCGAAAACTCCTCTGGTGCAAAGCAGCTGAGCTGGGTAAAACGGTTGGCGTACTCTGTGACAGACATACCTTCCTGACGAAGGTTACGGAACTCCTCCGCCTTCGCCTCTTTGGCTCCCTCAGAGATGTGGAAACCACAGAAAGCAGTGACGAAGTCGTCCCAAGTGAACTACTCTGGGCCGTCAAGTGGCGTAAAGAGTGTCCCACCAAGCACCAGCTGCACCTGTCAACTGATGAGTCGCCAAGCGAACAGCTTCCTGATCGTCACATTGAATCAGATCAAGCTTCTTCTCAATATCCCTAAGCCAATCGTCAGCATCCAAAGGGTCAACTGCACGGTCGAAAGTGGGTGGGCGCATGCTCAGGAACATAGCCATACGGGAACTGGCTGGTGGTACTGTGTTGCATCAAGAGCATGAGCACGTCCACGAGGCTGCTGCTGTGACTGCTCAACAATCCGCTCAAGTAGAAGCGTCTGTCGAGCCCTCCAGCCTAAGGAACTAGCGCTCCAGCACGGCCACGCCCACGGCTCCGCCCTCGACCAACGCCAGATGCGTCTGCTGCAGGTGGTACTGGTACACGGCCTCCAGCACTGCGACCACGTCCTCTGGGGACAGCACCACGACCACGCCCAGCGAGTGGTGGTACCTCAGGGTCCTCCAGAACAACCTCCTCAAAATGAGCTTGAAAGCGTCCAAACCTCCTCGGAGCCATCTGTTGCATGAAAACATTTCTGATGAAAAAGATAGCATCAGCAGAAACTGAAATTACTGAAAAAGACAGAAGATCAGCAGATCAGGACAAAAATAACTAGACAAGCACAATTCCAAATAAACAAGACTTTCATCAGGCAAACGACGAGATTTAAGAAAACAACTTTCACGATGAAGGTTTGATGGCAGATTCAAAAATCTAGAAACATTCCTTAGTTACGTCCAGTTTTACGATTTCACTCCAACGATCAAGTATAGCTCTGATACCGCCTGTAACGACCAAAATTTTTTTACCTTTCGATAAGTCTCCATCTTTCATGACATTACCAATCCCAGAAGGTTGGCAAGCACGACATCACAAGCGATCAATCAAGAAACCATAACAGAAGTATTAAACAAGAAACAAGAATAGAAAATAACAAGTCAAGCAGATTTATTAGAATAAAATCCTCCAAAGGGCATCGGCACGTAGGCCAAAAATATCTCAGAGCAGAAAGATCACTATCGAGAAATCCATCGAATGCAGCAATGAAAGCATCATCATGGCAGCGATAGCGAACCTCTTCCACACAGGCTAGCTTGAGCGTAGGAGCTGACTTCACGGTTCGTCGGAGACGTAGTTGAAGTCGAAGCTGAGAGTATCCTCTGAAAACAACAAATTAGAAAGCCGTGAGTATGAATACTCAGCAAACCGCGTACTACCTATCAATAATATATGCATGCAAATGGTTTCAAGGGTAAAGGCTGGCTCAAGTGCTAAAATGCAAGTTTAAAACATTTTAGTTTATTTTAAAGATGCAAAAAAAATTTATTTTAAAACTGCTAAATTTTATTATCTTGCCCCGCAGAGATCATCGTTATTCCGAACGGGGGTTCATTTTAAATACCGGTGTAATCTCCACACTCGGCCACAACTCAAAGGCTAGAGTCCAAAACATTTTGAAATAGAAGAGGAGGAAGAAAAACAAAACTACTCAATGAGGAGCACAACTCGAGGGGTGTCCTTCAAAAAAGGACGTGACAATCCGCATTGACTGTAACTCTGCAGAGTTTATGCACCTGGACCCACGAGAAGTGTCATCGAGAACTACCGTCGTAGGCCCGACGAACACACAAGACCCGTCCACAAGCTTTAACTGGCATCATCCGTACTCCAGGATAGAGATCCTAAGTGCCTACGCAATCGAGTTCTAGAGCTGTGAAGAGCTTACCACTGATCAGGTGGGGTATCTCGATCTCATGTGAGGAGTCATAGCTTTACACCACACTAACATAACACCGCCAACCCACAGGTCAACAACCAGTCTCGACAAGCTTCAAGATCAAGCCACTGCCCATACTGGGTAACGTGGTGTGCATGGTTGTCAACTGAGCGTACAAGGATTGAAGGACTCGGTCCTTAATTACCGGGGCAGGCACTCTCTCCAACCTCAACGTCAACAACCAACAAGTCTCACGGAAAGATTTCAGCCCAGATCTTCCCGTAGTATCCGTCACAGGTATGCCCACAGGGACTTCCCAAAAGCCCTTCAGCTCCTCACACTCCATCCTGCCCCCGCTAAATAGTTATGTATAGTTATTTCCGAAACTAACACATTTGAATCACAGTTCAAAATCATTTAACACAAATTCCATTTTTATAGTGATAGGTGTCAGATAAAAATAAATGTGACTAAACATGGCCAAGCATAAAAATAAAATAATTATTCTAAAGCAATCCTAGGGCTCATATTTGTGGAACAATAAATAGAAATGACTTAGGAATGTTGCTAGCATATTTTAAAACAGTTGGCATGCAAATTAGGGTTGCTAACAAATCATGCAGTTTAAAATACTGGATACAAAAGTGATCAAAGAACGCGGCTTGCCTGGCAGCTCGGGATGTAGTCGGGCTCCGAGTCGTCGAGCTAAGCGGTCTCGCGGTACTCCTCCTCGGGATCACCAGCTAAACACAACACGAACAGGGGTCAGACACTAGGTACGCGACAATGAAATTCAATAATTAATTCTAAATTTAAACTACTAGGCTAAACGTGCGTAAAATATTCTGCGAAAAATTCTACATGACATCATCGACGAGACAAATTAACAGAACAATTTTGGGAATCTTCTGAGATCAAACAGAGTTCTTCAAAAATCGTTGAAGATCTAGACCACAAGGAACTAGACTAATTGCAAATTAATTAACCGCAAATTGATAGCAACTAATCCATCAATCCAACCGAGACGAAAAAGGAATTTAAGAGAAGGAAAATATTCTCACCGGTACTGGAAATCGGAGACAGGAGACACGCTGGAAAATTGGAATCCGAAATCGTGCACTGAAAAATTGGAGAGGGAAAAACCGAAGCCGTACAGGAGTCGGTGACAGACGCGGCGACTGAGTCAGCGCAGGACGGGGCAGATCCAACCGGCGTGACGGGCGATGCGTGGACGGGTGCGGTGACGGGTCAACAGACAGAGTCGGTGTGGACGGGTGACGGCAGCAGGCGATGACGCGCGACGTGGAGGCTGGAGCGGTGACGCGGGATCGGAGTCGGCGCGGGGGACAAGGCTGGCGGTGACTGCGTCGCGGAACCAGCGCCACGCGGAGACGACTCGGACGACGCAGGATCGGAGCTGGCTCCAACGGTTGACGTGAGTCGGAGACCGATGCGGCCGACGGAGTCGCGTGAGTAACGACAACGCCGAGACTGATGGAAGCAACCGCTCTCTAGAAACTTTGGGAAGGGAAAGAGGAAAATGGGGAGGTGTGGTGGGAGAGAATAAGGATGAGGGGGTATTTATAGGAGGGGGTTAATTAGGGATTAGAGAAAAATAATTAATCCCAGCCCCATAAAAGTCCACGGGCCAAATTATTCCGGCATCCGAAAAATAAAAGAGAAATTTTGAAATCGCTCGAAATTAATTTCGGGACAACTTGGCACCTCGATTAATTGAAAATCTGGGATGTTACATTGAATCTTGGCTCTTCCTTACGCTCAGCGTTATCTACGCGAAGAAAAGCCTAATAAAACTACTGCGAAAGAAACAAAGCTCGAGAAGAATCAATAAAATCCAAAGAACTCCGCATAAGAACCAATTAAACTCCGCGAGGAAAAACTACGACAAGTCATGCATGATGCAGTGCCTATTGACTTAAGGTGAGGTTCGGTGGACGGCTAACGCGCAAACCTGCTAGCACGAGTGGAGATGCAGCGTGTTGCGTGTGTCATTTTGTGCATACCTTAATTTAGAACTATTTACTACTTGTTGGCAAATTAGATTCATTCTACTTAGTGATTAAGCTATATCATGAGTGCATTGTGCGTGATTCTGAGACACAGGCTCATGAACGAGTATCCGTGTATATCGTGCACTCACACTTATCGTTGATCTGTGCTTGCATCGAAGTGTCATTGTTTTAAATGTGAACGTGTAGGTGTGCCGTACGGGGTTGCCCGGTATGCCGGTGTGTTGCATGTGCTTCTTAGTGGCTAATTACTTGATTCTACAACTACAACTAAACTACTACACTAAGTAGATGATGTCATCTATGGTGCGGTGGTGAGCTTAGCGCTATTGTTAATTATCTAATTTATTTACATATCGGTGGGTCATCCTAAGTGATCAATAATTAATTACCTAGTGTAATTTATATAATTAAACTACTAACGTTAACAAGTAGTACATGTACTAATACGTGCCATTGCGTGGCTGAATGCATGCTAGCACGCTTACGGCTGCTATCTAAGTATTTACTTACTTCCTAATATTTAGCTATTAGTATTTAACTTAAATTAGATAACTTAGTGCTTACATGGGTATGCATACTAATGTGTGTTAAATAAAATGAAGTTATGCTAAGATGGAGTGCACACTAGCTTATTATGAATCTACGCTTAGGAATGCATCATAATTAAAGACTTGCACTAACATCGATAAAACCAATAGAAGGAACAACGATTAAACTCTGCGAAGAACTTACTAATAAAACAAATCGATATGATCAGATGTTGGCTGAGGTTTGAATGACTTGATGTGGTGAAGCTCGAGACAACGGTTTCGATGGTGCCAGGATCACTGAAAACAGAATTAAGGTGTAGCTGTGTGAGGCAAACAAGGTGCTCATAACTGGAGACAGGAAAATCCCTGTGGACATGCTACCCGACACGTGTCCACGGCTGTCGATTGTGAGCAAGCGTGAAACAGAGGACATCCCTCGTGGTCACACTGCTTGGCCTGTATCCACGATTGCTGGACACATGCGAGCGCAAAGTGGTGAAACAGCTTCGAGGTTACATGGCTCGGTCAGTGACCTCGGCCATTTCCTGACATTGTCGGGTGGTCTATGACCGGAATCTGAAAAAGATAGCGTAGACACATGGCTCAGCCTGCGTCCACGGCCTTTGCACACATGCGTGTCCAAAATCGGGGAAAATCTCGTGGACACACGGTTCGTCCTGTGTCCACGGCCCCTGGACACATGCGTATCCCGAATCTGGGGAAATCCCGTGGACACGTGGTTTGGCCGGTGTCCACGGCCCCTAGACACATGCGTGTCCCAAATCTGAGGAAATCTCGTGGACACGTGGTTTGGCCTGTGTCCACGGCCCTTGGACACTTGCGTGTCCCGAATCTAGGAAAATCTCGTGGACAAGTGGTTCAGCCTGTGTCCACGGCCCCTGAACACATGCGTCTCTCAAATCTAGAAAAATCCCGTGGACACGTGGTTCAGCCTGTGTCCACGACCTCTGGACACATGGGGGTCCAGAATCGAAGAATTCCGTGGACACATGTGTTGTGGCGTGTCCGTGTCCGTGCCCATGTCCACATGAGTTGTGACTTGTCCGTGTTCGTGTCTGTTGACACATGGGTGGTGCCATGTCTGTGTCCGTGACCGTGGACACATGTTTGTGATCGTGTCCGTGTCCAAGGTGGACTCAAGGCCGTGACCGTGTCCAAAGTGGACACGAGGTCATGACCATGTTTGGGAACATAAGGCCGAGAGTAGAGCTTGGTGCGAGCGTGAGCGTGTGCATGTGTGTGGCCGGTTCGCAGGGTCATGCGGCCCACTGGTCAGAGACCAGGG
Source organism: Zoysia matrella (assembly GCA_001602295.1). Taxonomy (NCBI): domain Eukaryota; kingdom Viridiplantae; phylum Streptophyta; class Magnoliopsida; order Poales; family Poaceae; genus Zoysia; species Zoysia matrella. The sequence goes on from BCLG01002987.1 coordinate 28,143, forward strand.
CCGCGCCTCTTCTTGCGCGCGTGTGCCAGGGTGCAGTACGGCATAGTGTCCTGCCGGGGCTTCGCCAACATGGTTCGGCTTGTGGTCATGCGACCATGGCTGTGTCCAAGTCATGTGGCACGTGCTTTTGGCCCGGCTGTAGACCTGACCCGTGGTCACATGGCTGTGACCATGTTCGGCCTCAAGTCAGAGTCACAGAAAGGTGACCGTGTCCAGGCTCCAGGACACATGTGAACAGGTCAGCCAGCAATCATGTCAGGGACACGAACCGACTACCGTGTCCAATCCCCAGGTGTGTGTGGGTGTGCGCTTGGGTGGCTGACCCATGGGGTCGCCAAGGATAGAATTGCAATTATTAAAAGGTCCACAAGGACCTATATGAAATCACAGAAAAGCCTAGGGGCCCAAGTGTAAAAAGGTTTGGATGGAGCTGTTTGGTAGTACAGGAGCTAACAATTTTTCTGATAACTATATTGGGCTCGGATTTTTATATGGAAGGACTAGGAGGGTCTCTTTTCAAATTGGTGTTTTATTGAAACAGGTGTCTGATTCTCCCCGATGAACCATGGACCAGGTCCCTGGTTCCCATGGACTGCGGCCAAGGGCCGGTTCACGGCCTCGTCGGGGTCTATGGCGGCGGTCTTGCTGCTGGCCGGCCCGAGAGGCTGGGGCTTCGGTAGAGGAGAGGCAGGGCGGTGCGCTGGAGCTCCCTGAGGATTCGAAGGAGCCAGACAGGCGTGGCTCTGAGGCGGCGACATCAGGGGGGCGGCGCACAATGGTGACGCGCGGCATCGAGATGCAGGGGAGATGGGGCGGCTTGAACTTCCGGTGCAGGAGAGGCAGAGCGGTGCCATGAAGCTTGCCGTGGCCTCAGGCGTGCCGGGGAGGTGTTGCAGGTGGCCGACCACAGAGCGCTCCCAGGGCGCGACGGCAGCGCATGGCGCCGGGACGCAGTATGGCCGGAGGGAGCTCAGGACTTGGTGGAGGAGCACGAGGGTCCTCTTCTCGATCTCAAGCACGCCGGAGTAGCGCCGAGGAGCGCCGGCCACAAAGCACTCGCAGGACACAAGGGCGGCGCACAAGTTCACAACGGCAGAGCGCGAACGCGGCGTAGACTGCTTGAGAGGGCCAGGGAGCGGTAGAGAAGCTCTCTGTGGTGCCGAAGGGGTCACTTGGTGGGGGAATCGGAGTCCAACGGCGGTGAATTTTCTGGCGGTGGCCGGCTCGACAAGCAAAGGCGGCCGAAAGGGAATGGCGAAATCGGAGCCCGATTCGGTGCTGGCTAAAGCCGAGGCTTGAGTGGGAGAGTGAGGGCGACCCAGCGGTCCTTGCTGTAGCCTTGGATGGGCTGAGGAGGCGGCGGAGGAGGCCGACGGTGGCGGATGTCCGGTGTCACGATGGCGCGCGCGTCACGGAGCAGAGGAGCAGGGCCGGAGTGGCGCAGCGCGACAGCGAGCAGGACGGGGACGGCATGCACGGTGGCAGGGGCGGCCAGGCGTGGCCGAGACGCGTGGTGGGAGGCCAGTGACAGCTCCCGGTGGCATTCAAAGGAGAGCGCGACGGTGGTCAGCTTTGGGAGCAGTTGCGACCGAATGGGGGAACGAGGTGAGATTGGAGCTCGGTTTCAATGCGAGGGTGCCATTTTGTAGCGGTGCGTGGAGAGGCAGGTGGCATGCCGCAAGGGCACTTGCGCGGCGTGTGGCTGGGTGAGTGACAGCGCGGCGCCGGCGCTTTCGGGCACGAGAGGCAAGGAGGTTAGAGGGAGGAAGGAGGAGGGGGGCTGCGCTGGGCCAGGCCGGAGGTGGGCCAGGAAAAGAAAAGGAAAGAGAGGAAGCAGGCCGAGCCGAGGAAGGAAAAAAAATAGAAAGAGTCAAACGCTTGTCACACTTCCAAATTTTAATATTTCAAAATTCTCAAATTAGATAAATTTTAATTTAGTGAGGATTTTGCCTTTTGAAAGAGGAAAGAAATGAGGAAATGAGAAGGAGAAGGAAAAGTGTTAGGGTGATTGTTAGAAAAATATTGAATTACATATTTTTAAATTAGTCCTAAAATTTGGGATGTCACACTTTGCTTGTACTTGGCTGATCGTAGAATGGCAACGTCGCGCGCTACGTCCAGCTGGTCTAGAGCATCTTGTCGCGCTGCTTCAAACCTTTCTTCGTCGTAGGCTAGGACCCTCGGGGAATCGTAGTCGAGGTCGGTCGGCAGCACAGCTTCCCCTCCGAAAATCATGAAGAAGGGGGTAAACCCGTAGTTCTGTTGGGGGTCATTCGTAAGCCCCACAACACGAACGGGAGTTCTTTGACCCACCACCCGGCCGCTTGCTTGACGGAATCGTAGATCCGAGGCTTTAATCCATAGAGCACCATCCCATTGGCGCGTTCAACCTCACCGTTGGTCCTCGAACAGGCCACGAAAGCGAAGTCGAGTCGGATGTGATACTCCTCGTAGAATTTCTAGAAGACGTGACCGATAAACTGCGTACCGTTGTCGGTGATCATGGAGTGTGGAACTCCAAAGCGACAGATGATGTCGCGGATGAACTCGACGGCCCGGGCGGAGCTGATGCAGGGGGTCGGCTTCGCCTCAATCCACATGGTGAACTTGTCGACGGCGACGAAAAAGTGGGTGAAGCCCCCAGGTGCTGGTCGAAAAGGTCCAAGGACGTCGAGTCCCCAGACCGCGAAGGGCCATGTGATCGGAATCGTCTAAAGCTGCTGGGCCGACAGATGCATCTGTTGGGCGTAGTATTGGAACCGTTTGCAGGAGCGAACGAGCTTCTCGGTGTCGAAGACTACCGTGGGCCAGTAGAACCCTTGGCGGAAAACCTTCCCGACCAAGGTCCTCGGAGCGGCGTGATGCTCACAAATGCCTGAGTGGATATCGTCGAGGAGATGCAGTCCCTCAGCCTGAGGGATGCAGCGCTGAATAATGCCACTGGGCCTCCGCTTGTAGATTTCATCATGTTCATCACCGATGATGACATAGGCCTTGGCCCAGCGTGAAATCCGTCGGGCCTCGGCGGTGTCAGCCGGAAGGGTATCGTCCTGAAGAAAAGCGTAGATGTCCTGGGACCAGTCGGGGACAATTGCCATAATCTCTGCCTCAGGGGTCGGAGCTTGCTCGCAGGCTGCCGCCTCGACCAGAGGGTCGGTGGCATCATCTTTGAGCTTGATCGTTGGCTTGGAGAGGACCTCGAGGAAAACGTCGTCGGGGACCGGATCCCACCCCGAGGCCATCCGGTTGCGGGTGTCGGCCGTCTCGTTGTCGCGGCGTAGAACATTACAGAGTTCGAGCCTGTCGAACTTGTCTTTGAGCTTGCGAACTTTCTGGCACTAAGCCTCCATCTTGGGGTCTCGGCAGCTTGATATCTTTAAGACTTGGTTCACGACGTGCTTAGAGTCACCCTTGACGTAGAGCCGTCGAACGTTGAGGGTGATGGCCATCTGGAGGCCATGTAGCAGTGCTTCATATTCTGCAGTGTTGTTGGAAGCTGGGAAGTTGTCTCCCTTGGGAGAAATGAGGATGACGCCAGCCCCCGAGCCCTTCAGCCGGCAAGAGCCGTCGAAGAACATTGTCTAGTGCTCGAGGTCGGCGGGGCTCGGCGGTTCTTGAGCCTCGGTCCACTCGGCGATGAAATCGGTGAGGGTCTGAGACTTGATGGCTTGCCGAGGCACGTGGGTGATGTCGTGGCCCATCAGCTCCATAGCCCATGTGGCGATGCGGCTGACCATGTCTTTGCCGTTGATGATCTCCTCGAGTGGGAAGCTTGTCACCACCCTGATAGAGTGGCTGTCGAAGTAGTGGCGAAGCTTGCGGCTGGTGATGAGGATCGCATAGAGTAGCTTCTCCACTTGGGTATACCGGGTCTTGGCGTCAGCGAGCACCTCGCTGATGAAGTAGATGGGCCGCTGGACCTTTAAGGCCCGACCCTCCTCCGACCGCTCGACGACGAGGACAGTACTAACGACCTTCGTAGTTGCAAAAGTGTAGACGAGCAGCGACTCACTAGGGGTTGGAGCGGTCAAGACTGGCGGTGTAGATAACATAGTCTTCAGTTGCTTGAATGCTTCCTGGGCCTCAGCGGTCCAGGTGAAGTGATCAAACTTTTGAAGAAGCCTGTAAAAAGGCATGGCCTTCTCACCCAGTTGAGAGATAAAACGGTTAAGTGCCACCAAGCACCCAATGAGCTTCTGGACCCCCTTGATAGGTCCTAGGTTGCGGGTGACGGCGATCTTCTCAGTATTGGCTCCGATGCCGCTCTCAGAGATGACAAATCCGAGGAGCTTGTCGGAGGGGACACCAAAGACGCACCTCTCGGGGTTGAGCTTGATGCAGCACTTTCGGAGATTGGCGCAGGTTTCCTCCAGGTCTTCAATGAGGCCGGCCACTTGCCGAGTCTTGATGACGATGTTGTCGATGTAGACTTCTAGGTTTCAACCTAGTTGGTCGTGGAAGCACTTCTGCATGCAGCGCTGATACGTGCCCCCGGCATTCTTGAGGCCGAAGGGCATGGCGACGTAGCAGAATGAACCGAACGACGTAATGAAGGACATAGCCGACTGGTCGGAGCCACGCATGGATATCTAATGGTACCCAAAGTACGCATCAAGGAAGCTAAGGGTTTCGCAGCTAATGGTGGAATCGACCACTTGATCTATGCGCGGCAAAGGAAACGGATCCTTTGAGCATGCTTTGTTGTGACTCGTGTAATCAACACACATTCTCCATTGTCCATTCTTCTTAACCATTACAGGGTTAGCCAGCCACTCAGGGTGGTAAACTTCTTTGATGAACTTAGCATCGAACAGCTTGGCGATCTCTTCCCCGATGGCGCGGCGCTTCTCGTCGTCGAAGCGTCAGAGTTGTTGCTTCACCGGTCGGGAGCCGGAGATGATGTTCAGAGAGTGCTCGGTGACATCCCTCGGGATGCCCGGCATATCAGATGGTGCCCAAGCGAAGACATCCCGATTTCAGATGAGGAAGTCGATGATCGCGCTTTTCTATTTGTCGGAAAGCACTGTCCCAATCCTGGCCTTCTTGGTCGGGTCGGTGCTGTCGAGGAGGATTTCATTGGAGTCGTTGGTCGGCTCGAAGGACGTAGAGGTTGAAGGCTTGGAGTTGAGAGTTGCAGTCAGCACCTAGGACTTGCGGATCTCTTCTAGTTGGGCCGATCTTGCGAGGGCGACAGCCAGCTCATAGCTTTCCTGCTCGCAGGCGAGAGCGTGCTTGAAGCGGGACGTCACAGTGATGACCCCCTTGGGGCCTGGCATCTTGAGCTTGAGGTAGATGTAGTTGGGGACGGCCATGAACTTGGCGTAAGTGGGTCGGCTGAGGATGGCATGATAGACGTCGGAGAAGTTGACCACTTCGAAGGTGAGCTTCTCCATCCTAAAGTTGTCATGGTCGCCGAAGATGACCAGCAGAGTGATCCGTCCTAGAGGCACTGCACTGCCCCCAAGGATGACACCGTGAAATGGAACGTTGCTCGGGCGGAAGTTGGACTCTGAGAGCTTCATGGCTTTGAAAGTGTCGATGTAGAAGATATTGAGGGCGCTGCCACCGTCTATGAAGACCTTGGTCGGATGCGTGGTGCTGATGATCGGATCAAGCACCAAGGGCAAGCGCCCCGGCTGAGGCACGTAGTCGGGGTGGTCAGATCTATCGAAGGTGATCGGGGCCTCTGACCACTTGAGGTAGGTGGGCACAGCAGGGTCGATGAGGTTGACCTCCCGCCACGTCTGCTTCTAGGGGCGTCGTGACTCGTAACCTACCGGCCCGCTGAGGATCATCAGGCAGTCCTCCGGCTCAAGAAAGACGTTGTCGGCGTTACCCACGGCCTCCTTCGCAGGAGGGTCGAGATTTTGAGGCTGACGGGAGTCGGGTCGGAAGTGACAACTGTAGAAGGCTCGCATGAGGTGGCAGTCCCGCAAGGTGTGCTTGACGGGGGTCGCGTGGTTGGTATAGATCATGTCGAGCATCTTTTCGAAATGGTTGTTGTGGTCGACTGGCTTATTTGCTCAGGGTCGGGGCAGCCGCTCGGTAACGTCTATGAACTCCTTGTCGTGTCGGCGGTTCTTCTGCCTCTAGCTGCTCGAGCCGCCCTCGTCCCCACCGTCCCTGCGGTCAGAACGGTTGTCGCTCTTGCGGTAGGCCTTGGACTTCTCCTTGTCCTTGGTCCGATCCCAGTCGAAGTTGGCTTGGATAGCCTCCTCCTCGGTGACGAAGGTGGTGGCGATGTCGAGAAGAGTGCACGTCGTTCGAGGGTTTTTACAGCCTAGCTTGTGGACGAGCGCCTTAGATGTCGTGCCGCTGGTGAAGGCGTTGATGACGTCGGCGTCGCTCACATCAGGCAGCTCATTTCGTTTGGGCAAAAAGCGCTGGATGTAGTCGCGGAGGGATTCGCTGGGGTTCTGCTTGCAGTTTTCAGATCTCACAAGTTACCCGAGCGGGTGTAAGTTCCCTAGAAGTTGCCGACGAAGGCATCACGGAGGTCGGCCCAGTCGTGGATGCTGTCCCTGGGAAAGTGCTCGAGCCACCCCCTGGCCGAGTCGGACAGGAAGAGTGGCAAGTATTGGATGGCGAACAGGTCATCGGCGCCACCGGCTCTGCACGGAAGGCACTCTTTGGATATGGGACACGAACGCTCGGGGTCCGACCTCGTAGGGACTGAGACATCGGACATGGTCGTAGCTGCGCCGACGGCGGCGACGGTCGGGCGACCGCTCTCGCCTGGACTCGGCGCAGCGGTCGCTCCTGGCTTGCTTCCGCGCGTCGATCGTGTGACGAGCGTCACGGTGCTCCCCGAGGTGCTGGCGAACGTTGCCAGCCGGAGGGTAGAGATTGTGCACCTCGATCCAACCGCGGCGGCTATCGCGGGCTAGACCCCGACGGCCAGCGCTCGGCCGGTGGGCGCTGTGCGCCTCGAAGTGCTGAGGGAGCGATGGTTCAAGTTGTTGAAGTGCGCCGTCGAGGTAGACGCGAAGTCGATCGTATGCTTTCCTTGAGCATGGGGTTGTCGGGCGTGGCGGACTTGTAAAGGACATAAGCCGCCGCCATCAGATTCTCATACGACGTGTCGAAGGCGGGCGTACCGCCGTCCATTATCTACTAATAAGTGGACCGAGCCCGGGCTCGAGCGCCACCGCTCGTCACAGCGGCGCGCTTGCCCTGACCATCGCCCCCAGACGCAAGCATGCGCCAGAGAGCATCTTCCATGACAGAAAGAGCGCGACGGTGCGGAGAAGGATCATCTTCAAGAGCCTTGCCGAGGGTATCGACCTCCGCGGCCATGTTAGGCAGTATCATGAAGCACTCACGGGACGGGTCATAGCCCAACACATCGTGAGGTAGATGACGAGGTGAACGACGGCGAGGTGAACGACGCTGAGGCGAACGCGGTTTGCGCGGGATCTGAAGGTGAATCTCGCCGCCGTTGTAGGCAATGAAATCTAAACTTTCAAAGCGAAAGGCATGGCTAGCAGTGAAAGTGGGGATGTTCCACGATCGACCATCACGAGCAATGGCAACCACGAAACCCCGAAGAAAAGGCAAGAGATCGAGGATTCTCCCACCAAAGCAAAAATCAAAGCCATCGAAAAGCGAAGCAAAAAACACACCATGAAAATCCCCTTTCTGGCGCACCAACTGCCGGTGTTCTGACCACCGGCACAGTAAAATTTACGTAATCGAAGGGAGTATTCGTGTGCTCTTCGTATTCGAATGGCCTAGTCTAGGAAAGAGACTCAAAAGTTAACCTGGTTCGGGCCGTCGAGAGGCGTAATACCCTACATTCAGGGACGAGAGAGATCAAATCATATGAACTCAAGAACACGAATACAATGCGAAAGGGCCTCGGCTCGATCCAAGAACCCTGGTACTCGTCTATAGATGTTGTTACAGTGGAATACAACTTGCCTAACTTGTCTTGTGTCTCATCTCATCCAAGCATCCCTGGTGCCTCCCTTTTATATAGGGCTGATCCAGGGTTATATGATCGAACCATGGTTATTCGAATGAACCAGGGTTACATCGTTTGCCGCCTAAGGAATCGGGTGACCCCCTGACGGGTGGGGCCACGGTCCTCGGTTGGTATGGTCTTCTAGCGCCCGCTGGCACCTGGAGCAGACGGTCGACGTCCTCTGTTCGTCCTGTTGTCCGCCGTAGGGGGACAAAAGTTACTTTACCACTTGGCTTAACAACCCGACGAGCAACTTTACCACCCGCTGGATTGCTTTACGTGCTTCTGGAATGCATTGTCGCCCTGGCCTGGCTGCTTTACCGTCTTGGACTGCTTTACGTCATCAGGAATCTCTGCGCCTGTCAGGCGTGGCCGTTGGAGCGGTGGCCGGCCCTCAGGCAAGCGGCCGGGCTTTGTTGTCGTCCAATCCCGTCCTTTAGGGGTCGAGATGGCGTTTGGCGGTTCCAGCGTTAGTGCTGTAAGCGGTCGGCTTTGGTTTCCCGACCCCTAGGACCGGGCCATCGTTTTTGATTTGCCTAAGTCCTTCGTGGGATGTAGATGGGCATGGGCCGTAGTTTGCAAGTGGGCCTTCACGTAGAAGCCGGGTCCGTAAGTACCCGGGGCATACTATCCCGACAGCCCCCTTGGCCTAAAGGGAGCTGCAGACTCCCCAACTTTAGCTTTTTCATAGCACTGTTCACCTTATTGAAGATGTCCAATGCCATGTCGGTTGAAGCCGGAGGGACCCTCGCAGAGCGTCAAGATCATGGCAAAGGGACACCCGCAGAGCCTCCAACTCCTAAAGCTACCTCTCCAGCTCCTGCACTCTCTGGGCCACCATCTAAGAGGCGCACGGAACGAAAGATGGTTCAAAGATGCTTCGAAGAGATGTAGAAGACGAGATGGTTCTAAGAGCGCAGTTGCAACCCCTTTTATAGCCCTTGGATGAACTCTTCACCTAATTATAATATGTGACAGTCAACATGGAAACAAATGGTGTCGGTCAAGTATAAACCGACATTACAATGTACAGCGGTGTCGTTCATGTATGACGTCATCAGATATCGATATTACAACTAGCAATAGTGTCGGTGAATGTTGACATCATCTTTGAGAGACATTTAAAATAGAGTACCAATTATCATATCCCAAAATCTTCGAGGAACACATGGACAAGATCATTACAAATTAGAAATATTATTACAAATTACAGTACTAATATTTTAAAAAATCATTACAAATAGAGTACATGTCTTCAAGAGGATTGACAGAGCCTGGAACTGCAGGGGCCGCATATACCTCCTGTTAAACAACGGCGAGGTCCTCGGAGGTCGATGCCTGTCATTGGTCTGGCTCGGTCCGCGCCCGAAGGGGAATGAGGAGCTAAAGTACAAAATGTAGGCTAGAAGATTAGAAATATCATGATGACAGTAGTGCAAGAACGAGAGAAGATGTGAACGTTGTTGATGAGCATCCGCATGCTCTTCACCTTGCGTCGGCCACCGCAAGGTGAAGAGCATGCAGACATTAATCAACAACTTCCGCATCTTCTCTCGCTCTTGCACTACTGTCATCATTATATTTCTAGTCTTCTAGCCTACATCTTGTACTTTATCTCCTCGTTCCCCACCAGGCGTGGGCTGAGCCAGACCAGTGACAGGCACCGGCCTCCGAGGACTTCCCCGTCGTTTAACAGGAGTACATGCAGACCCTGCCATTCTAGGCTCCGTCAAACCTCTTAAAGACAGTTGTCGGGTCTGTCAAACCTCTTGACCAGAGTTTGAACAAAGTTCCGGGCTCTATCAAACCTCCTGACAAAGATTACAGGACACCAAACTTATCTAACAACCAGCATCAAATGAGAGTAACAGATCTAGTAAACAAATGATGTTGCAAACACATCTGACAATCGAAATATAGAACTTGTATATGCTCACCCAGTAACCAGGCTACCCATACGCGACTGGGCATCATAAGTAACATCCGAAGAACGACCATACGCGCGGCGTGACGGGAGGAGGCTAAAGAGCGTGTGGCGGCTGAGGGGCGATGGCTGTCGGGTGAGAAACAAGGGGGGCGAGATTCATATATATAGGCGAGACTGACTAGGGTTTAGTTAGTAGTGTCGGTTAGTATGATATGACCAATAAACGACATTACAATGACAACAATGTCGGTCTTTTACTTCTGTAGTGTCGGTAAATTACAACATCACTCGGCAAACATAACAAAATTTCAATTTTTTTAAGCACTAAATGTTCCATTTCTTTGTACAATATTTTCTAGATAATAAGCAATCCTATTTCATTTTAGAACGTATTTTTTTATAAATTTGTTATAACTTTCAACCTACATTCAGCATTTTTTTTATACTCATAATGTGTAGTGCCATATAATTGCTAACCTATAGTTCCATTTGAACTAAAAATTTCAAGAAAAGACTCAAAAAAAATTCAAACAGAAATTTTTCAGGTTCTTTACACAATGCAATTTACAAAAATCAAATCGTAGATCAAATATCATTATATACATCGAGAAAAAATAATAAAAAATTGTTAAACTTATTAACAGTGTCGGGCAAGATGACATTAGCTTAAACCGACATTGCAATCCAACAGTGTCGGTCGGAAGTGACCAAAATTACAACGTCACTCAGCTAATATAACTTAAATTATTTCAAAAAATTTTACGCATCAAATGTTTCATTAATTTGTACAATGTTTTTTTTATGATAAGCATTCCTATTTCATTTTATAACGTACTTTTGTATAAATTTTGTAATCACTTTTAACCTAAATTCAACATTTTTTTGTACTCATAACGTATAGTGCCATAATGATTGGTAACCTATAATTCTATTTGAACTAAAATTTTCATAAAAGTACTCAGAAAAATTCAAACAGAAATTTTGTCAGATTCCACTCACACTGCAATTTACTACAATGAAACTGTAGATCAAATACCATTATATACTTCGAAAAAAAACATTAAAGCTATTGTTAAAGTTATTATCAGTGTTTGTAGTGTCGGTTATCGTGACGACATGGTGTTCAACCTTGTTAATCTTACTATATAAGCGGGCCTTATTGCATCGTTCCACACTAAACCTCGTGGCCTTTTAATTTCTTGCGCGACGCCGTTACGCTGCCGAAATTTTTCGCCAACCCTAAACCCGCCGCTGCCGCTCCCGTCGCTGCTCCTCCGGCCTCGGCCGTGACTCTAGATCGTCCTCTTGGCTCTGGAACCAGTCGCGGCTGCACGTCCTCCTCTGTCCTCTGGCTGCGCGTTCACCTCTGACCTCGATACCCACCACATTTCATGCTACGTACAGCTCCGGTCTCCCGGTGTCTCCTCTCCCCCTCACCCACTCCGGAACCCTAATTTAAGTAACCTCACCCATTCTTTCTCGGTAAGCCGCCTCCCCTTCCCCATTTCGGCAATCTGCAAACTGTAAGCCGCCTCCCCTCCTTCATTCCGACAATCTGCAAACTGTAAGTCGCATCCCCTCCCACCATTGTTCCTCTCAATTCTTGTGGCTTCGAAATGCTATATGACATTTTTTATGTACATACATATTATTTTTTAGTTTATGAATACATTGTAAGACCTTCTTTAACACAAAGGTAAAATTTCTGATTCCTATGTTTCTCTTGTGAATTTGATCTGATTCCTATAAAATTCTTGTGCGAATCATGTGAAATTGCTGTGTGAATTACAACGTCGGTTAGATGACGTCAGCGACCGACACTGTTACTGTATAGTGTTGGTATTGCTGACATCATCTTTGACTGACACTACTATGACACATGTCCTAAATTCTCTTATATATAAGATGGTTGCTATTAATTATAAACATATATAATCACTTGTAGGCACAATGTACTTTTCAGTTGTATTTGTGCTCGATGATGAAAGCGGACTAAATGAGATGAGAGTGGCAGCATGGACCATATATATCTTGCGACTTGCGATATTGGATATGTGTTGCCATACGAATCAAGGACCTTTGAGCTTTGGAAGGCTATTAAATTGGCAACCCGCACTGAGAGCAAAAGTCTTCTATTCTGTACCCTCTTCTTTTGTTACAGCGATCATTGGATCTGTTTAATGATATATCCAAAAATATGGGAAGGCTTGGGTATTTGACTCCATTGATCGTAAGAGGAGTAAAGAACACGATTTCTTGAAAGTCCTTGATGCGTAATGACCTCTAATATCATTTTAATTATTTAGTGATCTGATATTCATAATCATGACACAATATTTCTTATCGGTGACAGCTCTTAATTACAAGTTCTACATCAAGCTCGGAGGAAAACACCATCCAAAACGGAAATAAAAAATATCGTACAAAACACATTTTTCGGTACTATTACACCATAATTGAATAATCTATATCACTATATTTTTGTCTATATCTTTGAGACTTTTAACCTTTCCATTTTGTTTTCAAAGTGTGTAAAACAGGCTCCTGGCAGTGTGCATTGTGACTACTATGTGTGCAAATACATAGAAGTTAGCTGTGAAAAATACATGACATTGTCCAACGAAGATTATGTATGGTAAAAATTAAGTACTTGTAATTTTAGTAATATTGTTATATGCATTTTCACACTGTATTGATATTTGTATTATAGTAATTCCTAATTATGTTTTTAATATTGGCAGCCAGACAAGCAAGTGTAAGTGCAAGGAACCCAATTTGATGAAGCCACTCTCAATGACATTGCATCTCGTATGATCCGCTTCATGATGTATGAGTTTATTCATCCAATGGGAAATATCACAATTCTGAACTAATTCGTCAAAACTTTGAGACTGGGCAGAAGAGAATTAATGAACAAGACCGGAGTTGACCGAGCAAATAAAATTTTAGTTGTTAGTTCTATGTGAAGTATTCATGTATATGTGTAAATTACGTTGCTGTAGTGGATAAACTTGTGTGCATATGTGATCCTAAATATTCACTTTGTGAATACATTGTCTCTGTCAATATATTTTATTAATCTGTTATTTGCATTTGATTTGTATTATTAAGATGGCTCTTATTGAAATACATAAAAGTGTTGGTTTTGTGACGTCACAGAAACCGACACCCTTAATCCAAGAAGTAGTGCCGGCCATGTGAAGTCTAATATATGATATAAGAGTCCTGTAAACAATATCGAGAAAATTGACATCTTTGAGACCAACACTGTTGGTAGTAAGTGCAGTGTTGGTTGCATGACATCAACGCAACTAAAACCACAGTGAAAATGTCAGTGTCGGTTCCATAACGTCATAATAAACAACACTAATGTAACTAATAGCAGTGTCAGTCAGATGATATCATGCCATCCGACACTGCCGCTATAGTTACTTGTGTCGGTCGGATGATATCATGCCAACTAACATTGTTGTTTTTGTTACTAGTGTCGATCAAATGATATCATGCCGTCCAACACTGCTTTTCTAGTTACTTGTGTCTGTCTGATGATATCATACCCTCTGACATTGCTGTTGTTGATACTAGTGTCAGTTAGGTGACATCATGCCGTCCGACATTGTTGTTTTTATGGCTAGTGTCGGTCTCACTAGCGTCATCTTCATCGACACTGAAGATACACTTATCAGTGTCGGCCAGGTGATGTCATTTGATCGACACTGATAAGTTGATTCAGTGTTGGTTTCTTTAGTCCGATATTAATTATCGTTTATAGCAGTGTCGTGTGAGGAGTGTCGCATAGTTTGACTAACACCGCTGAATCTTATCACCCGACATTTTCGTAGTAGTGAACCGTCTGGATCGGTTAGCAAATTAATCTGATAAATTTTTAAAAATCAAATCTGTGTACATTAATAAAAATGGTTTTTGGTCAATTATACTAATAAACGTGTCAGTTTTTATCACCATTCAAAACTGACTGGTTTATAATTTTTGAAACCCTCCTAATTGCTTGTCATCCATTCCACTAGCTGAAGTCTCAACCCGACCAGCGAAAACCAAGAAGAGGCGTAGTCCCAAAAGTTCTTGCAACTTGAAAGCTTCAGCTTGCAACTAATTAACTTTTCCCTGTCCAAGGTGCCGAATTATCCGGTCTGTCACAGACTTCTAGTGCTCTCCCTGTTCTCAAATTGTAAACATCAATTTTAACCATTCATCTTATTCAAAAACTTAATTCAAATCTAAAAAACTATAAGTTGTAATTCAAATACTTTTAATTATAAGTTGTAATTCAAATACCTTTGATGCAAATTATAATAAAATATATGAAATTTATTATATTTTTTTAATAAAACAAATTGTCAAAATTGATGTTTGTAGTCAATGGCGACATCAATTTGAGAACGAAGGAAATATGAGTTTATACAATAATACAGGAGATCACGACAAAAACATGAGAAATAAAGGCAAAGTGTTACTACCTGCTGGATCTAAAATACGCATGTAGTATTTTTTTTTCCCTTAGTACTTGTCTTACGATAAAATTAATAATGTAGAGTCAAACATGCGTTATAAATGATTTTTGTAACGCAAACATCGTCATGTGCATACTACTACTACATTATTATCATACGTACAATGATATTTATTCAAAGTACGCATGTCATCGTCATGTGCACCTTTTTTTTTTTTTGTTAGTACTCACTTCATCTTAATTTATAAATCATTTTTCATCTGTGCATAGAAATTGTGCATAGAAATTAAGAGGAATGGAAAAAAATGAGATGTGCTAAAAATGAGAAGAGAAATACAAATAGAGAGAAGTATTGAAAAGAAAGCGTATTGGAAATTAAGAATAACTATAATTTAGAAAAAACTGGAGGGCTCTAAAATCTTTCCTAATACTAGTCCGAGTAAGACAATGTGATGTAGTTTAAAACAATCATAACCGAGAACAAATTCAAACAAAGGCGGCCAAAGTAAAACTTTACCTCATATGAAATAGTTTAAATATATGACTTGCATGATGTATGAACAAACAAATTATACTAATTTCAATACAGTGAACACTTTAACAAAGAACTTATGCATGCTGAAACTTGAACAACATTTAAAAGAAACAATTCAGTTCTAAACTACTGGTAAATCATAAGAACCACTTCTCCCTTGCCAAAAGAAAAATATCAGGTTGACCGAAAGACAATTTGACTGTCCCTGGCATTGATGGCGACCGCGGCTGCGACCTTGAAGCAAAACTGTGAAAGGGTTCAAAAGACAACTCTTTTATGATAATTTGGTCGAACGCGCTACCTAGAAGCAAAAAACCTTCCAAAAGGTTTGTTTTGTATGGTTGCAATAAAATCACCTTGGCAGCTATTGTTCTTGCCCGCACCCACTGGGATGCCGCTGTCTCAGGCTTGTTGCCATTGTTGAAGGAGATGAAGCTGTCCTTGAGGAACACGAAGTCCAGCGCCTTCCACCACAACGATGCAGTCAGCAAGGTTCTGCTGTGTGCGGTAGCTCTTGTACACGATATACACCTTCTATAGCTTCACCACCGCAACGCCAAGCTTGCATTTGGGGCTGGAGGATGCGATAGGCTTGAAGATGCCAGTAAAACACCTGAATCCCTCATCAGGTCATCGTCGATGACGTTGTTCTCGGTGAGCTCCTCTACCTCGCACAGCTTGAAGCTCGGTGACTCCATCAGACTGCATCATTCGAGACGTGCATGAATGTCACAGGAATACTTATGAATCACGCCATAAGTTGTTGGACAATGCACATTCACAACATAAATTGAAAATTTAGCACATCCGTAACATAAACTCACAGACATACTTAATTACCAACACAAGCTGCAGGAAAGACAAGAGCTTCAGAAGCTGAACACCGAAAGAAGAAGGCCACAGGCCAAAGATAGCATTAGGAGGGACGCTACCGGCACCGGCAGAGCTGCTGCACCGTTCTTCTTGTTGTGGGCCTCTTCACGGTGCCCCGCCGCCCCCGCCCGCACTGCCGCCAGCATCGATGCTGCCAACCTTACCTACTTACCTACGGCAATCCAAGCCTCCTGTGGCGATTGATTTCCCCTGCAGTCACCTCATGCTTTATGAGGCCCTGTCCATTCACAAGCTTCTGGAGCTCTGAATCTCCAGGTCCTTCTTGCATTCAGATTACGAAGAAATAATAAACTTTGTCAGATAATCCTCACAGAATATAATGAGCTCAAGCATGGCATATACCTCAGCACTATATAATAAAACAATAAAGCTTACCATGGAATTCTGTTCTCTTGGAATGGCTGCTGTTTGTATATCTGTAACTTGCAAATCAAAAATGAGAAACAAATGTCATGCATTGTATATCCTTTTAAAACCAGAGAAGTGCAGCTAATATTTAAATTTCCAAGCAAGATACCTGCTCAAGCAAGCCCTGTAAGTTTCCACCATTCTATTGTCACCGTCGAAGCTGGAGGAGGAGAGCAAGCCTAAAGGCAGCAGACTTGTACCCTGTTCTCGCCGGTAGATGTTGTACGAAGTGAGGTGGAGCAGGAGGTCCCACGCACCTTGTACTGTCGACGAAACTTTAGGATGGCGTCGCTACATCCTTGGGACTGCAGGACGGCGGCGACCACTCCTCCGTCGCCGTGCCCCGGCTCAGATCCAGTGGAGGCCGCTGCGAGTGGGGCCAGGAGGAAGAGCAAGCAGGGTGTGTAGCCTGTGCTCGTGACCAGATCGTGTTCAATAGTATTGGGAATTTGGGAGCGAGTCATTCACGTACCTGGACGAGTTGGTTGCCCAGCGGCGCCGCGGCAGTGGAGGAGGTCATGGTAATTGTCGTCGGGATGCGCTAGGCGGATGCGGCGAGCCGCCCCTGAGGGAGCTTTTTGTTATTATGGTAC
The DNA here is from genome assembly GCA_001602295.1 of Zoysia matrella. Classification (NCBI taxonomy): domain Eukaryota; kingdom Viridiplantae; phylum Streptophyta; class Magnoliopsida; order Poales; family Poaceae; genus Zoysia; species Zoysia matrella. The sequence goes on from BCLG01002987.1 coordinate 44,934, forward strand.
TTTTTAAGTATGGTTTGGATAAAATGGTACTCACGTTGTGAGCTTTTTCACAACGGTACTCTCTACGTGCATTTTTTTTATAATAAGTATTTTCAGTGATTTAAATTCATTTTTATTTCATTTTCGAATTTTTTCATCGTGCGATACCTAATCTACCCCTCTTCCTTTCTTCTGATTGATATCAAATGAGTCCAGCTCAGTTCGTCTCGCGGCGGCAACAGGCCACTCCAGTCACTCCCGACGGCATAATCACCTTGCAGCCTGACTAATCACATGATCACCTCCCTGCCGCGCGTTCACCTCTGGGCTCTGTGCATGGTCACCCTGCCATGTGAGTCCTGCCGAGCGCACGCGACTACTCGAGTCCCGCCGAGCTGCGGGATCGCAGCCTGCCGGGCGCTGCTGCCGCGGACGAGCGCGTCGCGAGTCCTGCCGAGCCGCGCGATTGCGGCATGCTGTGCGCGCGGCTGCCGTGCCGTGCGGCGCTCGCCAGACGAAAAACGGATACGATCTGATGTGGTTGAGAAACAGAATTAGGGGGTAAACAAATTTACGAGGGGTAATTTAGAAATTTAGGAAAATAAAAATTCGAAATAAAATTAAAATTGAGTTCAAATCTCTGAAAAGTCCACAATATAAAAACTATTTTATCGTACATAGAGAGTACTATAATAGAAAAAAAAAACTCGACTCCCCACCACATCCATCTCCAACTCCGCCGACGCGCCCTCCTTCTCCGGATCCCATCTGGAGGCAACGATGCGCCTCCTCTTCCTCGGCCAACAATGGCGGGGGTGCCCCTCGACCGCTGTCCCTCCACCGGCGTCCCTTCCCAGCATTGTAATGGATGGCCCCAACCCCATCTGCTCACCTGCATCCTTTCAATCTCCGGCGAACACTCCCTTCGGCGGCGCGGCCAGCAACCATGGAAATCAATCGATGACGACACTGATTTGGGCCGCTGCCCCTCAGTGTGAATTCACCTTCTCTATGTGTTAATTTTACCCAGTTTATTTTGAAGACACATCTTATTTGTTCCCCATCTCAGCCATCGTGGTGGACTTCGTATCCCTTAAGCGCAGCTCTATTTCCTTCAACAACGGCAACAAGCCTAAGACAGTGACGTCACACTGGGCGCGGGCACGGATAAGAGCTGCAAGGTGAGGCCACCGTGTTGCAGTTGTCACAGGACACTTCCGAGATCGATGCTTCTGGAATTCCATCGGAATCGCAGTTGCTGACGCGAGCTTTCTGTTAGGTTGTTCCTCATCAGTTGGGAAGGGCTATCAAAGAGGAGCAAGGCGCAGAAGCTGGCGTGGTAGCACTGGCTTTACCGCTTGAAGCTGTAAGTCACATGCTACTTAACCTAGGAGCTAAACAAATGATTAAGCTACTTTGACTGGTTAATTTATGGGGCAATAGCGTTTCGGCCATGAAAAAAAGGCTAATTGCGATATGAACATCGATTTTTGTATTTTGTGAAACAGCCACAATTTTTTTTAACCGAACCACAGTTTTATCACAAATCCGTTATGTAAGTGCTAACGGCGTCAACTTTGGCGAAAAAAACAGAAATACCCTTTATAATTATACCACAGTTTTGATAATTTAACTGTGTTTCTACCATAGTTTTGACTTAATTTAGAAAAAAAAAATGTTCAAAATTAAAAATTTGGACAAAATTTGATTTAGTTTTTTAAAAAATTTTACAATATGAATTTCAATATGATTTTAAATTTAAATCTCAACAATATTTTAAACATAAATTTTGACAGCATTTTTACTCAATATTGACACATGCAACCAACATATCCATCAATCATATCCAACAACCATAATCTAAGTAAAAATCTAAGTAAAGTACATAGAAGTTTGCTTGTCTGATTCATATAAGTACAACAAAAGCACAACGATATGTCCAAAATAAGAACGAAACAGCACTAAAGCATAGTCCATACAAACATCACATTCAAGGGTCAATGCCAAGCAATTGAGCTAGCCTTCCTCCCCTTCGCCCACTTCCTTACCCTCCTCTTCCTTGTCCTCTACCTCTTCCCCTCCCACTTCCTCTCCCTCTTTCTAATGCTGTTGGTTGTCCTCCGGCTTCATTGATGGGTTATTCAACAACATGTCAATTGCTTTATCAGCTATCCATTTATTTGAAGACATTGTGTCACCACACTTATTGAATGAATACAAATGTGCTTAGGACCACTTGTCTTTACCTACAACCACACAATCCACGACCAAAAATAATTAGTGACAAACTTATAACTGAAATTACATTGCAAAAAAAGCATAACTGAAATTACCTTGCAACCAAAGTACTTCTTGTCAATACAAGCATAAAACTTCCACTTGCAGCCTTTATCCCAACTCTTGCACTTGGCTGTAAATTTTGTCTTATCTTTATTCACCCTCTCATATGCATGATCATACACAATACACCATTGCCAAACTGCAGATTGGCACTCATCTGTGTCTAGAAAAACTACTCCCACATCGATGCATGGATTATCCACATCATATGAAAAAGCAGGAATATCGTTCTTATCATCGTCATCAACAATTTCATCATCAGGATCATACTCATCATCATCTGATTCTGATGAAGCAGCGAAATCAGAATCCTAACTACTATCACTTAACACCTCATCATCAAAATTGTAGATACCCTCATCATCAACTCCTATCAGCTTCTCATCACCATCCTTTTTTTTGGCCTTTCTAACTTTTTTTTGGCTGTTTTGGATGTGGGTTGAGGCTGTTTTTGGCTTGTCTCGGTTGTAGATTGGGGCTGCTTATGTCTTACTGAAGGGTAAAATCTACGTTTAGTGAGTGAAAACTGTAATAGGCCATCAAAATCATTTACTTGTGCATTAACATACATGATACCCTTCTCAATATTGAGCTTGAACCATTCTAGTAACAGCTCATCAGATTTAATCTCAGCAACATCACTACTACTATCATCGTGCCACAATGTTAAGTATTGCTTAGAACCCCACATGTAGTAATCAGCAACATAATCAACTAGTTGTAGAAACGAATAGTTCATATCAACCATTTTATGTGGTAATTTCCTGCCTTACATATATGTCTTTGGACTCCCATCAGGCAGGCTCCAATATGACCTCACTCTAACAATGAGCTTTATTTCTGTGTTAGTTGACCTACAAAGGTAAATCACTCTAACAATGAGCTAAATTGACCTACAACTTGCACTATTCGAACCTCTAAATCGAATTAAACTTGCATCCACAAATATGTAGGCACAAAATACAATACCTAGGTTCAAGAGGATCTGTCATTCTCTCTGAATCCAAAGCTAACAATGCTCCATCCATTTCAAACTGCTACCTAAAATGGCCATCATAAAAAATGTACAAAGAAATTTGGTTGAAATTGAAAGAAAAAAAAA